>JBAPLH010000371.1:0-29288 GCA_037897445.1 Ceriops zippeliana | reverse complement strand
TAAACTAGAAATCATTTGTACGAAATGCAAACCCAGAGGAATGGCACCTTTTGCCAATGGATTTAAATGGATTTTGGATTTTTTATTAGTGTTTATACTTGTTTGAATCAATTAATATACTAGGTTGTTTAGCCACATGTGTTATACTTCATGATCAATGTATCAAAAAGTATGTTTGGAATCAAAAGAAGAGGCTTGTTAACCAAAAATGATGGGAGCAACTCATCCATTTTGAATTCAACAAATAAAATCAATAAGAAATGCAATTCAAAATGAAGGACTGAATTGTTTGTTAAATTGAATGAATTCATGTAATTGATGGTCGACGGGCATTTTTTTCAAAATGAATATAGTTATTAAGAAAGAAACAAATGTTAATTTCAAGTTTATTGCATGAAAAATAGTCCTGGTAACAACAAGAGGAGCCTAATTAACATTAAGAGATTAGAAATTGTCATTATTTAGGAATTAAACTCGTTAACATTTGTACGAAATGCAAACCCTGATGAATGGCACCTTTTGCCTGTGGATTTAAATAGATTTGAATTTTTATTGGTGTTTATACTTGTTTGAATCAATTAATATACTATATTGTTTAGCCACATGCATTATATTTCATGATCAATGTATCAAAAAGTGTGTTTGGAATCAACAGAAGAGGCTTGTTAACCAAAAATGATGGGAGCAACTCTTTAATTTTAAATTCAACAAATAATATCAAGAAGAAATGTAATTCAAAATCAAGGACTGGATTTAATGTTAAATTGAATAGATTCATGTAATTGATGGTCCACGGGTATTTTTTTCAAAATGAATATAGTTATTAGGAAAGAAACAAAAGTTAATTGCAAGTTTATTGCTTGAAAAATAGTCCTGGTAACAGCAAGAGGAGCCTAATCAACATGAGGTGATTAGAAATTCTCATTATTTAGGAATTAAACCAGAAAACATTGGTACGAAATGCAAACCCAGATGAATGGCACCTTTTGCCAATGGATTTAAATGGATTTGGATTTTTATTTGTGTTTATACTTGTTTGAATCAATTAATTTTCTAGGTTATTTAGCCACATGTGTTATACTTCATGATCAATGCATCAAAAAGTGTGTTTGGAATCAAAAGAAGAGGCTTGTTAACCAAAAATGATGGGAGCAACTCTTTAATTTTGAATTCAACAAATAATATCAAGAAGAAATGTAATTCAAAATCAAGGACTGAATTTAATGTTAAATTGAATGAATTCATGTAATTGATGGTCGACGGGCATTTTTTTCAAAATGAATATAGTTATTAAGAAAGAAACAAATGTTAATTTCAAGTTTATTGCATGAAAAAAATAGTCCTGGTAACAACAAGAGGAGCCTAATTAATATTAGGAGATTAGAAATTGTCATTATTTAGGAATTAAACTAGAAATCATTTGTACGAAATGCAAACCCACAGGAATGACACCTTTTGCCAATGGATTTAAATAGATTTGGATTTTTATTAGTGTTTATACTTGTTTGAATCTATTAATATACTAGGTTGTTTAGCCACATGTGTTATACTTCATGATCAATGTATCAAAAAGTATGTTTGGAATCAACACAAGAGGCTTGTTAACCAAAAATGATGGGGGCAACTCATCGATTTTGAATTCAACAAATAATATCAATAAGAAATGCAATTCAAAATGGAGGACTGAATTGTTTGTTAAATTGAATGAATTCATGTAATTGATGGTCGACAGGCATTTTTTTCAAAATGAATATAGTTATTAAGAAAGAAACAAATGTTAATTTCAAGTTTATTGCATGAAAAATAGTCCTGGTAACAACAAGAGGAGCCTAATTAACATTAGGAGAATAGAAATTGTCATTATTTAGGAATTAAACTAAAAATCATTTGTACGAAATGCAAACCCAAAGGAATGGCACCTTTTGCCAATGGATTTAAATGGATTTGGATTTTTATTAGTGTTTATACTTGTTTTAATCAATTAATATACTAGGTTGTTTAGCCACATGTGTTATACTTCATGATCAATGTATCAAAAAGTATGTTTGGAATCAAAAGAAGAGGCTTGTTAACCAAAAATGATGGGAGCAACTCATCAATTTTGAATTCAACAAATAATATCAATAAGAAATGCAATTCAAAATGAAGGAATGAATTGTTTGTTAAATTGAATGAATTCATGTAATTGATGGTCGACGGGCATTTTTTTGAAAATGCATATAGTTATTAAGAAAGAAACAAATGTTAATTTCAAGTTTATTGCATGAAAAATAGTCCTGGTAACAACAAGAGGAGCCTAATTAACATTAAGAGATTAGAAATTGTCATTATTTAGGAATTAAACTCGTTAACATTTGTACGAAATGCAAACCCTGATGAATGGCACCTTTTGCCTTTGGATTTAAATAGATTTGAATTTTTATTGTTTTTTATACTTGTTTGAATCAATTAATATACTATATTGTTTAGCCACATGCGTTATATTTCATGATCAATGTATCAAAAAGTGTGTTTGGAATCAACAGAAGAGGCTTGTTAACCAAAAATGATGGGAGCAACTCTTTAATTTTAAATTCAACAAATAATATCAAGAAGAAATGTAATTCAAAATCAAGGACTGGATTTAATGTTAAATTGAATAGATTCATGTAATTGATGGTCCACGGGTATTTTTTTCAAAATGAATATAGTTATTAGGAAAGAAACAAAAGTTAATTGCAAGTTTATTGCTTGAAAAATAGTCCTGGTAACAACAAGAGGAGCCTAATCAACATGAGGTGATTAGAAATTCTCATTATTTAGGAATTAATTAAACCAGAAAACATTGGTACGAAATGCAAACCCAGATGAATGGCACCTTTTGCCAATGGATTTAAATGGATTTGGATTTTTATTAGTGTTTATACTTGTTTGAATCAAATAATATTCTAGGTTATTTAGCCACATGTGTTATACTTCATGATCAATTTATCAAAAAGTGTGTTTGGAATCAAAAGAAGAGGCTTGTTAACCAAAAATGATGGGAGCAACTCTTTAATTTTGAATTCAACAAATAATATCAAGAAGAAATGTAATTCAAAATCAAGGACTGAATTTAATGTTAAATTGAATGAATTCATGTAATTGATGGTCGACGGGCATTTTTTTCAAAATGAATATAGTTATTAAGAAAGAAACAAATGTTAATTTCAAGTTTATTGCATGAAAAATAGTCCTGGTAACAACAAGAGGAGCCTAATTAACATTAGGAGATTAAAAATTGCCATTATTTAGGAATTAAACTCACTAACATTTGTACGAAATGCAAACCCTGATGAATGGCACCTTTTGCCTGTGGATTTAAATAGATTTGGATTTTTATTAGTGTTTATACTTGTTTGAATCAAGTAATATACCAGGTTGTTTAGCCACATGTGTTATACTTCATGATCAATGTATCAAAAAGTGTGTTTGGAATCAAAAGAAGAGGCTGGTTAACCAAAAATGATGGGAGCAACTCTCTAATTTTGAATTCCACAAATAATATCAATAAGAAATGCAATTCAAAATCAAGGACTGAATTGTTTGTTAAAGTGAAAGAATTTATGTAATTGATGGTCGACGGGCATTTTTTTCAAAATGAATATAGTTATTAAGAAAGAAACACATCTTAATTTCAAGGTTATTGCATGAAAAATAGTCCTGGTAACAACAAGAGGAGCCTAATTAACATTAGGAGATTAGAAATTGTCATTATTTAGGAATTTAACCAGAAATCATTTGTAAGAAATGCAAACCCAGAGGAATGGCACCTTTTGCCAATGGATTTAAATGGATATGGATTTTTATTAGTGTTTGTACTTGTTTGAATCAGTTAATACACTAGGTTGTTTAGCCACATGTGTTATACTTCATGATCAATGTATCAAAAAGTGTGTTTGGAATCAAAAGAAGAGGCTTGTTAACCAAAAATGATGGGAGCAACTCTTTAATTTTGAATTCAACAAATAATATCAAGAAGAAATGTAATTCAAAATCAAGGACTGAATTCAATGTTAAATTGAATGGATTCATGTAATTGATGGTCCACGGGCATTTTTTTTTTTTTTTAAAATGAATATAGTTATTAAGAAAGAAAAACAAAAGTTAATTTCAAGTTTATTGCATGAAAAATAGTCCTGGTAACAACAAAAGGAGCCTAATTAACATTAGGAGATTAGAAATTGTCATTATTTAGGAATTAAACTAGAAATCATTTGTACGAAATGCAAACCCAAAGGAATGGCACCTTTTGCCAATGGATTTAAATGGATTTGGATTTTTATTAGTGTTTATACTTATTTGAATCAATTAATATACTAGGTTGTTTAGCCACATGTGTTATACTTCATGATCAATGTATCAAAAAGTGTGTTTGGAATCAAAAGAAGAGGCTTGTTAACAAAAAATGATAAGAGCAACTCTCTAATTTTGAATTCCACAAATAATATCAATAAGAAATGCAATTCAAAATCAAGGACTGAATTGTTTGTTAAAGTGAAAGAATTTATGTAATTGATGGTCGACTGGCATTTTTTTCAAAATGAATATAGTTATTAAGAAAGAAACACATCTTAATTTCAAGGTTATTGCATGAAAAATAGTCCTGGTAACAACAAGAGCAGCCTAATTAACATTAGGAGATTAGAAATTCTCATTATTTAGGAATTAAACCAGAAAACATTGGTACGAAATGCAAACCCAGATGAATGGCACCTTTTGCCAATGGATTTAAATGGATTTGGATTTTTATTTGTGTTTATACTTGTTTGAATCAATTAATTTTCTAGGTTATTTAGCCACATGTGTTATACTTCATGATCAATGCATCAAAAAGTGTGTTTGGAATAAAAAGAAGAGGCTTGTTAACCAAAAATGATGGGAGCAACTCTTTAATTTTGAATTCAACAAATAATATCAAGAAGAAATGTAATTCAAAATCAAGGACTGAATTTAATGTTAAATTGAATGGATTCATGTAATTCATGGTCCACGGGCATTTTTTTAAAAATGAATATAGTTATTAAGAAAGAAACAAATGTTAATTTCAAGTTTATTGCATGAAAAATAGTCCTGGTAACAACAAGAGGAGCCTAATTAACATTAGGAGATTAGAAATTGTCATTATTTAGGAATTAAACTAGAAATCATTTGTACGAAATGCAAACCCAAAGGAATGGCACCTTTTGCCAATGGATTTAAATGGATTTGGATTTTTATTAGTGTTTATACTTGTTTGAATCAATTAATATACTATATTGTTTAGCCACATGCATTATATTTCATGATCAATGTATCAAAAAGTGTGTTTGGAATCAACAGAAGAGGCTTGTTAACCAAAAATGATGGGAGCAACTCTTTAATTTTAAATTCAACAAATAATATCAAGAAGAAATGTAATTCAAAATCAAGGACTGGATTTAATGTTAAATTGAATAGATTCATGTAATTGATGGTCCACGGGTATTTTTTTCAAAATGAATATAGTTATTAGGAAAGAAACAAAAGTTAATTGCAAGTTTATTGCTTGAAAAATAGTCCTGGTAACAACAAGAGGAGCCTAATCAACATGAGGTGATTAGAAATTCTCATTATTTAGGAATTATACGAGAAAACATTGGTACGAAATGCAAATCCAGATGAATAGCACCTTTTGCCAATGGATTTAAATGGATTTGGATTTTTATTAGTGTTTATACTTGTTTGAATCAATTAATATACTAGGTTGTTGAGCCACATGTGTTATACTTCATGATCAATGTATCAAAAAGTGTGTTTGGAATCAAAAGAAGAGGCTTGTTAACCAAAAATGAGGGGCGCAACTCTCCAATTTTGAATTCAACAAATAATATCAAAGAAGAAATGAAATTCAAAATTAAGGACTGAATTGTTTGTTAAATTGAATGAATTCATGTAATTGACGGTCGACGGGCATTTTTTTCAAAATGAATATAGTTATTAAGAAAGAAAAAAATCTTAGTTTCAAGGTTATTGCATGAAAAATAGTCCTGGTAACAACAAGAGGAGCCTAATTAACATTAGGAGATTAGAAATTGTCATTATTTAGGAATTAAACTAGTTAACATTTGTACAAAATGCAAACCCTGATGAATGACACCTTTTGCCTGTGGATTTAAATAGATTTGGATTTTTATTGGTGTTTATACTTGTTTGAATCAATTAATATACTAGGTTGTTTAGCCACATGTGTTATATTTCATGATCAATGTATCAAAAAGTGTGTTTGGAATCAAAAGAAGAGGCTTGTTAACCAAAAATGATGCGAGCAACTGTTTAATTTTGAATTCAACAATTAATATCAATAAGAAATGCAATTCAAAATCAAGGACTGAATTGTTTGTTAAATTGAATGAATTCATGTAATTGATGGTCCACGTGCATATTTTTCAAAATGAATATAGTTATTAAGAAGGAAAGAAATGTTAATTTCACGGTTCTTGCATGAAAAATAGTCCTGGTAACAACAAGAGGAGCCTAATTAACATTAGGAGATGAGAAATTGTCATTATTTACGAATTAAACTAGTTAACATTTGTACGAAATGCAAACCCTGATGAATGGCACCTTTTGCCTGTGGATTTAAATAGATTTGGATTTTTATTGGTGTTTATACTTGTTTGAATCAATTAATATACTAGGTTGTTTAGCCACATGTGTTATATTTCATGATCAATGTATTAAAAACTGTCTTCGGGATCAAAAGAAGAGGCTTGTTAACCAAAAATGATGGGAGCAACTCTTTAATTTTGAATTCAACAAATAATATCAAGAAGAAATGCAATTCGAAATCAAGGATTGAATTTAATATTAAATTGAATGGATTCATGTAATTCATGGTCCACGGGCATTTTTTTCAAAATGAATATAGTTATTAAGAAAGAAACAAAAGTTAATTTCAAGGTTAGTGCATGAAAAATAGTCCTGGTAACAACAAGAGGAGCCTAATTAACATTAGGGGATTTGAAATTGTCATTATTTAGGAATTAAACTAGTTAACATTTGTACGAAATGCAGACCCTGATGAATGGCACCTTTTGCCTGTGGATTTAAATAGATTTAGATTTTTATTGTTGTTTATACTTGTTTGAATCAATTAATATACTAGGCTGTTTAGCCACATCTGTTATACTTCATGAGCAACGTATCAAAAAGTGTCTTTGGAATCAAAAGAAGAGGCTTGTTAACCAAAAATGACGAGAGCAACTCTCCAATTTTGAATTCAACAAATAATATCAAGAAGAAATGAAATTCAAAATCAAGGACTGAATTGTTTGATAAATTGAATGAATTCATGTAATTGATGGTCGATGGGCATTTTTTTCAAAATGAATATAGTTATTAAGAAAGAAACAAATCTTAGTTTCAAGGTTATTGCATGAAAAATAGTCCTGGTAACAACAAGAAAAGCCTAATTAACATTAAGAGATTAGAAATTGTCATTATTTAGGAATTAAACTAATTAACATTTGTACGAAATGCAAACCCTGATGAATGACACCTTTTGCCTGTGGATTTAAATAGATTTGGATTTTTATTGGTGTTTATACTTGTTTGAATCAATTAATATACTAGGTTGTTTAGCCACATGTGTAATATTTCATGATCAATGTATCAAAAAGTGTGTTTGGAATCAAAAGAAGAGGCTTGTTAACCAAAAATGATGCGAGCAAGTGTTTAATTTTGAATTCAACAATTAATATCAATAAGAAATGCATTTCAAAATCAAGGACTGAATTGTTTGTTAAATTGAAATGAATTCATGTAATTGATGGTCCACGTGCATTTTTTTCAAAATGAATATAGTTATTAAGAAAGAAACAAATCTTAATTTCACGGTTCTTGCATGAAAAATAGCCCTGGTAACAACAATAGGAGCCTAATTAACATTAGGAAAATTAGAAATTGTCATTTTTTAGGAATTAAACTAGTTAACATTTGTACGAAATGCAAACCCCGATGAATGACACCTTTTGCCTGTGGATTTAAATAGATTTGGATTTTTATTGGTGTTTATACTTGTTTGAATCAATTAATATACTAGGTTGTTTAGCCACATGTGTTATACTTCATGATCAATGTATCAAAAAGTGTGTTTGGAATCAAAAGAAGAGGCTTGTTAACCAAAAATGATGGGAGCAACTCTTTAATTTTGAATTCAACAAATAATATCAAGAGGAAATGCAATTCAAAATCAAGGACTGATTTGTTTGTTAAATTGAATGAATTCATGTAATTGATGGTCGACGGGCATTTTATTCAAAATGAATATAGTTATTATGAAAGAAACAAATCTTAATTTCAAGGTTAGTGAATGAAAAATAGTCCTGGTAACAACAATAGGAGCCTAATTAACATTAGGAGATTAGACATTGTCATTATTTAGGAATTAAACCAGAAATCATTTGTACGAAATGCAAACCCAGAGGAATGGCAGCTTTTGCCAATGGATTTAAATGGATTTGGATTTTTATTAGTGTTTATACTTGTTTGAATCAATTAATATACTAGGTTGTTTGGGCACATGTGTCATACTTCATGATCAATGTATCAAAAAGTGTGTTTGGAATCAAAAGAAGAGACTTGTTAACCAAAAATGATGGGAGCAACTCATCGATTTTGAATTCAACAAATAATATCAATAAGAAATGCAATTCAAAATCAAGGACTGAATTGTTTGTTAAATTGAATGAATTCATGTAATTGATGATCGACGGGCATTTTTTTGAAAATGAATATAATTATTAAGAAAGAAACAAATCTTAATTTCAAGGTTATTGCATGAAAAATAGTCCTGGTAACAACAAGAGGAGCCTAATTAACATTAGGAAATTAGAAATTGTCATTTTTTAGGAATTAAACTAGTTAACATTTGTACGAAATCCAAACCCTGATGAATGGCACCTTTTGCCTGTGGATTTAAATAGATTTGGATTTTTATTGTGTTTATACTTGTTTGAATCAATTAATATACTAGGTTGTTTCGCCACTTGTGTTATACTTCATGATCAATGTATCAAAAAGTGTGTTTGGAATCAAAAGAAGAGGCTTGTTAACCAAAAATGACGGGAGCAACTCTCCAATTTTGAATTCAACAAATAATATCAATAAGAAATGCAATTCAAAATCAAGGACTGAATTGTTTGTTAAATTGAATGAATTCATGTAATTGATGGTCGACGGGCATTTTTTTCAAAATGAATATAGTTATTAAGAAAGAAACAAATCTTAATTTCAAGGTTATTGCATGAAAAATAGTCCTGGTAACAACAAGAGGAGCCTAATTAACATTAGGAGATTAGAAATTGTCATTATTTAGGAATTAAACTAGTTAACATTTGTACGAAATGCAAACCCTGATGAATGGCACCTTTTGCCTGTGGATTTAAATAGATTTAGATTTTTATTGTTGTTTATACTTGTTTGAATCAATTAATATACTAGGCTGTTTAGCCACATCTGTTATACTTGATGAGCAATGTATCAAAAAGTGTCTTTGGAATCAAAAGAAGAGGCTTGTTAACCAAAAATGACGAGAGCAACTCTCCAATTTTGAATTCAACAAATAATATGAAGAAGAAATGAAATTCAAAATCAAGGACTGAATTGTTTGTTAAATTGAATGAATTCATGTAATTGATGGTCGACGGGCATTTTTTTCAAAATGAATATAGTTATTAAGAAAGAAACAAATCTTAGTTTCAAGGTTATTGCATGAAAAATAGTCCTGGTAACAACAAGAGGAGCCTAATTAACATTAGGAGATTAGAAATTGTCATTATTTAGGAATTAAAATAGTTAACATTTGTACGAAATGCAAACCCTGATGAATGCCACCTTTTGCCTGTGGATTTAAATAGATTTGGATTTTTATTGGTGTTTATACTTGTTTGAATCAATTAATATACAAGGTTGTTTAGCCACATGTGTAATATTTAATGATCAATGTATCAAAAAGTGTGTTTGGAATCAAAAGAAGAGGCTTGTTAACCAAAAATGATGCGAGCAAGTGTTTTAATTTTGAATTCAACAATTAATATCAATAAGAAATGCAATTCAAAATCAAGGACTGAATTGTTTGTTAAATTGAATGAATTCATGTAATTGATGGTCCACGTGCATTTTTTCAAAATGAATATAGTTATTAAGAAAGAAACAAATGTTAATTTCACGGTTCTTGCATGAAAAATAGTCCTGGTAACAACAAGAGGAGCCTAATTAACATTATTAGATGAGAAATTGTCATTATTTATGAATTAAACTAGTTAACATTTATACGAAATACAAACCCTGATGAATGTCACCTTTTGCCTGTGGATTTAAATAGATTTGGATTTTTATTGGTGTTTATACTTGTTTGAATCAATTAATATACAAGGTTGTTTAGCCACATGTGTAATATTTCATGATCAATGTATCAAAAAGTGTGTTTGGAATCAAAAGAAGAGGCTTGTTAACCAAAAATGATGCGAGCAAGTGTTTAATTTTGAATTCAACAATTAATATCAATAAGAAATGCAATTCAAAATCAAGGACTGAATTGTTTGTTAAATTGAATGAATTCATGTAATTGATGGTCCACGTGCATATTTTTCAAAATGAATATAGTTATTAAGAAAGAAACAAATGTTAATTTCACGGTTCTTGCATGAAAAATAGTCCTGGTAACAACAAGAGGAGCCTAATTAACATTATTAGATGAGAAATTGTCATTATTTATGAATTAAAGTAGTTAACATTTGTACGAAATACAAACCCTGATGAATGGCACCTTTTGCCTGTGGATTTAAATAGATTTGGATTTTTATTGGTGTTTATACTTGTTTGAATCAATTAATATACTAGGTTGTTTAGCCACATATGTTATATTTCATGATCAATGTATTAAAAAAGTGTCTTTGGGATCAAAAGAAGAGGCTTGTTAACCAAAAAATGATGGGAGCAACTCTTTAATTTTGAATTCAACAAATAATATCAAGAAAGAAATGCAATTCAAAATCAAGGAATGAATTTAATGTTAAATTGAATGGATTCATGTAATTAATGGTCCACGGGCATTTTTTTCAAAATTAATATAGTTATTAAGAAAGAAACAAATGTTAATTTCAAGGTTAGTGCATGAAAAATAGTCCTGGTAACAACAAGAGGAGCCCAATTAACATGAGGTGATTAGAAATTCTCATTATTTAGGAATTCGACCAAAAAACATTTGTATGAAATGCAAACGCAGATGAATGGCACCTTTTGCCAATGGATTTAAATGGATTTGGATTTTTATTAGTGTTTATACTTGTTTGAATCAATTAATATACAAGGTTGTTGAGCCACATGTGTTATACTTCATGATCAATGTATCAAAAAGGGTGTTTGGAATCAAAAGAAGAGGCTTGTTAACTAAAAATGACGGGAGCAACTCTCCAATTTTGAATTCAACAAATAATATCAATAAGAAATCCAATTCAAAATCAAGGACTGAATTGTTTGTTAAATTGAATGAATTCATGTAATTGATGGTCGACGGGCATTTTTTTCAAAATGAATATAGTTATTAAGAAAGAAACAAATCTTAATTTTAAGGTTATTGCATGAAAAATAGTCCTGGTAACAACAAGAGGAGCCTAATTAACATTAGGAGATTAGAAATTCTCATTATTCAGGAATTAGACCAGAAAACATTTGTATGAAATGCAAACCCAGATGAATGGCACCTTTCGCCAATGTATTTAAATGGATTTGGATTTTTATTAGTGTTTGTACTTGTTTGAATCAATTAATATACTAGGTTGTGTAGCCACATGTGTTATACTTCATGATCAATGTATCAAAAAGTGTCTTTGGGATCAAAAGAAGAGGCTTGTTAACCAAAAATGATGGGAGCAACTCTTTAATTTTGAATTCAACAAATAATATCAAGAAGAAAAGCAATTCAAAATCAAGGATTGAATTTAATGTTAAATTGAATGGATTCATGTAATTAATGGTCCACAGGCATTTTTTTCAAAATTAATATAGTTATTAAGAAAGAAACAAATGTTAATTTCAAGGTTAGTGCATGAAAAATAGTCCTGGTAACAACAAGAGGAGCCCAATTAACATGAGGTGATTAGAAATTCTCATTATTCAGGAATTAGACCAGAAAACATTTGTATGAAATGCAAACCCAGATGAATGGCACCTTTCGCCAATGGATTTAAATGGATTTGGATTTTTATTAGTATTTATACTTGTTTGAATCAATTAATATACTAGGTTGTGTAGCCACATGTGTTATACTTCATGATCAATGTATCAAAAAGTGTGTGTGGAATCAAAAGAAGAGTCTTGTTAACCAAAAATGATGGGAGCAACTCTCCAATTTTGAATTCAACAAATAATATCAATAAGAAATGCAATTCAAAATCAAGGACTGAATTGTTTGTTAAATTGAATGAATTCATGTAATTGACGGACGACGGGCATTTTTTTCAAAATGAAAATAGTTATTAAGAAAGAAACAAATGTTAATTTCGAGGTTATTGAATTAAAAATAGTCCTGGTAACAACAAGAGGATCCTAATTAACATTAGGAGATTAGAAATTGTCGTTAATTAGGAATTAAACTAGTTAACATTTGTACGAAATACAAACCCTGATGAATGGCACCTTTTGCCTATGGATTTAAATAGATTTGGATTTTTATTAGTGTTTATACTTGTTTGAATCAATTAATATACTAGGTTGTTTTTCCTCTTGCGTTATATTTCATGATCAATGTATCAAAAAGTGTGTTTGGAATCAAAAAAAGAGGCTTGTTAACCAAAAATTATGGGAGCAACTCTTTAATTTTGAATTCAACAATTAATATCAATAAGAAATGCAATTCAAAATCAAGGGCTAAATTGTTTGTTAAATTGAATGAATTCATGTGATTGATGGTCCACGTGCATTTTTTTCAGCATGAATATAGTTATTAAGAAAGAAATAAAAGTTAATTTCAAAGTTATTGCACGAAAAATAGTCCTAGTAACAACAAGAGGAGCCTAATTAACATTAGGTGATTAGAAATTGTCATTATTTAGGAATTAAACCAGTTAACATTTGTACGAAATGCAAACCCTGATGAATGGCACCTGTGGCCTGTGGATTTAAATAGATTTGTATTTTTATTGGTGTTTATACTTGTTTGAATCAATTAATATACTAGGTTGTTTAGCCAAATGTGTTATATTTCATGATCAATGTATCAAAAAGTGTGTTTGGAATCAAAAGAAGAGGCTTGTTAACCAAAAATGGTGGGAGCAACTCTTTAATTTTGACTTCAACAATTAATATCAATAAGAAATACAATTCAAAATCAAGGACTGAATTGTTTGTTAAATTGAGTGAATTCATGTAATTGATGGTCCACGTGCATTTTTTTCAAAATGAATATAGTTATTAAGAAAGAAACAAAACTTAATTTCAAGGTTATTGCCTGAAAAATAGTCCAGGTAACAACAAGAGGATCCTAATTAACATGAGGTGATTAGAAATTCTCATTATTTAGGAATTAAACCAGTTAACATTTGTACAAAATGCAAACCAGGATGAATGGCACCTGTGGCCGACGAATTTAAATAGATTTGGATTTTTATTGGTGTTTATACTTGTTTGAATCAATTAATATACTAGGTTGTTTTGCCACATGCGTTATATTTCATGATCAATGCATCAAAAAGTGTGTTTGGAATCAAAAGAAGAGGCTTGTTAACCAAAAATGATGGGAGCAACTCTTTAATTTTGAATTCAACAATTAATATCAATAAGAAATGCAATTCAAAATCAAGGACTGAATTTTTTGTTAAATTGAATGAATTCATGTAATTGATGGTCCACGGGCATTTTTTTCAAAATGAATATAGTTATTAGGAAAGAAACAATTGTTAATTTCAAGGTTATTGCATGAAAAATAGTCCTGGTAACAACAAGAGAAGCCTAATTAACAGTAGGAGATTAGAAATTTTCATTATTTAGAAATTAAACTAGTTAACAATTGTACGAAATGCAAACCCTGATGAATGGCACCTTTTGCCTGTGGATTTAAATAGATTTGGATTTTTATTGGTGTTTATACTTGTTTGAATCAATTAATATACTAGGTTGTTTAGCCACATGTGTTATATTTCACGATCAATGTATCAAAAAGTGTGTTTGGAATCAAAAGAAGAGGCTTGTTAACCAAAAATGATGGCAGCAACTCTTTAATTTTGAATTCAACAAATTATATCAAGAAGAAATACAATTCAAAATCGAGGACTGACTATAATGTTATATTGAATGGATTCTTGTAATTGATGGTCCACGGGCATTTTTTTCAAAATGAATATAGTTATTAAGAAGGAAATAAAAGTTAATTTCAAAGTTATTGCATGAAAAATAGTCCTGGAAATAACAAGAGGAGCCTAATTAACATTAGGTGATTAGAAATTGTCATTATTTAGAAATTAAACTAGTTAACATTTGTACGAAATGCAAACGCTGATGAATGGCACCTTTTGCCTGTGGATTTAAATAGATTTGGATTTTTATTGGTGTTTATACTTGTTTGAATCAATTAATATACAAGGTTGTTTAGCCACATGTGTTATATTTCATGATCAATGTATCAAAAAGTGTGTTTGGAATCAAAAGAAGAGGCTTATTAACCAAAAATGATGGGAGCAACTCTTTAATTTTGAATTCAACAATTAATATCAATAAGAAATGCAATTCAAAATCAAGGACTGAATTGTTTGTTAAATTGAATGAATTCATGTAATTGATGGTCGACGGGCATTTTGGTCAAAATGAATATAGTTATTAAGAAAGAAACTAATCTTAGTTTCAAGGTTATTGCATGAAAAATAGTCCTGGAAACAACAAGAGGAGCCTAATTAACATTAGGAGATTAGAAATTGTCATTATTTAGGAATTAAACTAGTTAACATTTGTACGAAATGCAAACCCTGATGAATGGCACCTTTTGCCTGTGGATTTAAATAGATTTGGATTTTTATTGGTGTTTATACTTGTTTGAATCAATTAATATACAAGGTTGTTTAGCCACATGTGTAATATTTCATGATCAATGTATTAAAAACTGTCTTCGGGATCAAAAGAAGAGGCTTGTTAACCAAAAATGATGGGAGCAACTCTTTAATTTTGAATTCAACAAATAATATCAAGAAGAAATGCAATTCAAAATCAAGGATTGAATTTAATGTTAAATTGAATGGATTCATGTAATTAATGGTCCACGGGCATTTTTTTCAAAATTAATATAGTTATTAAGAAAGAAACAAATGTTAATTTCAAGGTTAGTGCATGAAAAATAGTCTTGGTAACAACAAGAGGAGCCCAATTAACAGGAGGTGATTAGAAATTCTCATTATTTAGGAATTCGACCAGAAAACATTTGTATGAAATGCAAACCCAGATGAATGGCACCTTTTGCCAATGGATTTAAATGGATTTGGATTTTTATTAGTGTTTATACTTGTTTGAATCAATTAATATACTAGGTTATTTAGCCACATGTGTTATACTTCATGATCAATGTATCAAAAAGTGTGTTTGGAATCAAAAGAAGAGTCTTGTTAACCAAAAATGATGGGAGCAACTCTCCAATTTTGAATTCAACAAATAATATCAATAAGAAAGGCAATTCAAAATCAAGGACTGAATTGTTTGTTAAATTGAATGAATTCATGTAATTGATGATCGACGGGCATTTTTTTGAAAATGAATATAATTATTAAGAAAGAAACAAATCTTAATTTCAAGGTTATTGCATGAAAAATAGTCCTGGTAACAACAAAAGGAGCCTAATTAACATTAGGAAATTAGAAATTGTCATTATTTAGGAATTAAACTAGTTAACATTTGTACGAAATCCAAACCCTGATGAATGGCAACTTTTGCCGGTGGATTTAAATAGATTTGGATTTTTATTGGTGTTTATACTTGTTTGAGTCAATTAATACACTAGGTTGTTTAGCCACATGGGTTATATTTCATGATCAATGTATCAAAAAGTGTGTTCGGAATCAAAAGATGAGGCTTGTTAACCAAAAATGATGCGAGCAACTCTTTAATTTTGAATTCAACAATTAATATCAATAAGAAATACAATTCAAAATCAAGGACTGAATTGTTTGTTAAATTGAATGAATTCATGTAATTGATGGTCCACGTGCATTTTTTTCAAAATGAATATAGTTATTAAGAAAGGAAGAAATCTTAATTTCACGGTTATTGCATGAAAAATAGTCCTGGTAACAAGAAGAGGAGCCTAATTAACATTAGGAGATTTGAAATTGTCGTTATTTAGGAATTAAACTAGTTAACATTTGTACGAAATGCAAACCCTGATGAATGGCACCTTTTGCGTGTGGATTTAAATAGATTTGGATTTTTATTGGTGTTTATACTTGTTTGAATCAATTAATATACTAGGTTGTTTCGCCACTTGTGTTATACTTCATGATCAATGTATCAAAAAAGTGTGTTTGGAATCAAAAGAAGAGGCTTGTTAACCAAAAATGATGGGAGCAACTCTCCAATTTTGAATTCAACAAATAATATCAATAAGAAATGCAATTCAAAATCAAGGACTGAATTGTTTGCTAAATTGAATGAATTCATGTAATTGACGGTCGACGGACATTTTTTTCAAAATGAATATAGTTATTAAGAAAGAAACAAATGTTAATTTCAAGGTTATTGCATGAAAAATAGTTCTGGTAACAACAAGAGGAGCCTAAATAACATGAGGTGATTAGAAATTCTCATTACTTAGGAATTAAACCAGAAAACATTTTTACAAAATGCAAACCCAGAGGAATGGCACCTTTTGCCAATGGGTTTAATTGGATTTGGATTTTTATCAGTGTTTATACTTGTTTGAATCAATTAATATACTAGGTTGTTGAGCCACATGTGTTATACTTCATGATCAATGTATCAAAAAGGGTGTTTGGAATCAAAAGAAGAGGCTTGTTAACCAAAAATGACGGGAGCAACTCTCCAATTTTGAATTCAACAAATAATATCAATAAGAAATGCAATTCAAAATCAAGGACTGAATTGTTTGTTAAATTGAATGAATTCATGTAATTGATGGTCGACGGGCATTTTTTTCAAAATGAATATAGTTATTAAGAAAGAAACAAATCTTAATTTCAAGGTTATTGCATGAAAAATAGCCCTGGTAACAACAAGAGGAGCCTAATTAACATTAGGAGATTAGAAATTGTCATTATTTAGGAATTAAACTAGTTAACATTTGTACGAAATGCAAACCCTGATAAATGGCACCTTTTGCCTATGGATTTAAATAGATTTGAATTTTTATTGTTGTTTATACATGTTTGAATCAATTAATATACTAGGCTGTTTAGCCACATCTATTATACTTCATGAGCAATGTATCAAAAAGTGTCTTTGGAATCAAAAGAAGAGGCTTGTTAACCAAAAATGATGGGAGCAACTCTCCAATTTTGAATTCAACAAATAATATCAATAAGAAATGCAATTCAAAATCAAGGACTGAATTGTTTGTTAAATTGAATGAATTCATGTAATTGATGGTCCACGGGCATTTTTTTCAAAATGAATATAGTTATTAAGAAAGAAACAAATATTAATTTCAAGGTTATTGCATGAAAAATAGTGCCGGTAACAACAAGAGGTGCCTAATTAACATTAGGAGATTAAAAATTGTCATTATTTAGGAATTAAACTAGTTAACATTTGTACGAAATGCAAACCCTGATGAATGACACCTTTTGCCTGTGGATTTAATAGATTTGGATTTTTATTGGTGTTTATACTTGTTTGAATCAATTAATATACTAGGTTGTTTAGCCACATGTGTTATATTTCATGATCAATGTATCAAAAAGTGTGTTTGGAATCAAAAGAAGAGGCTTGTTAACCAAAAATGATGGGAGCAACTCTTTACTTTTGAATTCAACAATTAATATCAATAAGGAATGCAATTCAATATCAAGGACTAAATTAAATGTTAAATTGAATGGATTCATGTAATTGATGGTCGACGGGCATTTTTTTCAAAATGAATATAGTTATTAAGAAAGAAACAAATGTTAATTTCAAGGTTATAGCATGAAAAATAGTCCTGGTAACAACAAGAGGAGCCCAATTAACATGAGGTGATTAGAAATTCTCATTATTCAGGAATTAGACCAGAAAACATTTGTATGAAATGCAAACCCAGATGAATGGCACCTTTCGCCAATGGATTTAAATCGATTTGGATTTTTATTCGTATTTATACTTGTTTGAATCAATTAATATACTAGGTTGTGTAGCCACATGTGTTATACTTCATGATCAATGTATCAAAAAGTGTGTGTGGAATCAAAAGAAGAGGCTTGTTAACCAAAAATGATGGGAGCAACTCTCCAATTTTGAATTCAACAAATAATATCAATAAGAAATGCAATTGAAAATCAAGGACTGAATTGTTTGTTAAATTGAATGAATTCATGTAATTGACGGACGACGGGCATTTTTTTCAAAATGAATATAGTTATTAAGAAAGAAACAAATGTTAATTTCAAGGTTATTGAATTAAAAATAGTCCTGGTAACAACAAGAGGATCCTAATTAACATTAGGAGATTAGAAATTGTCGTTAATTAGGAATTAAACTAGTTAACATTTGTACGAAATAGAAACCCTGATGAATGGCACCTTTTGCCTATGGATTTAAATAGATTTGGATTTTTATTAGTGTTTATACTTGTTTGAATCAATTAATATACTAGGTTGTTTTGCCACTTGCGTTATATTTCATGATCAATGTATCAAAAAGTGTGTTTGGAATCAAAAAAAGAGGCTTGTTAACCAAAAATTATGGGAGCAACTCTTTAATTTTGAATTCAACAATTAATATCAATAAGAAATGCAATTCAAAATCAAGGACTAAATTGTTTGTTAAATTGAATGAATTCATGTGATTGATGGTCCACGTGCTTTTTTTTCATCATGAATATAGTTATTAAGAAAGAAATAAAAGTTAATTTCAAAGTTATTGCACGAAAAATAGTCCTAGTAACAACAAGAGGAGCCTAATTAACATTAGGTGATTAGAAATTGTCATTATTTAGGAATTAAACCAGTTAACATTTGTACAAAATGCAAACCCTGATGAATGGCACCTTTTGCCTGTGGATTTAAATAGATTTGTATTTTTATTGGTGTTTATACTTGTTTGAATCAATTAATATACTAGGTTGTTTAGCCAAATGTGTTATATTTCATGATCAATGTATCAAAAAGTGTGTTTGGAATCAAAAGAAGAGGCTTGTTACCCAAAAATGGTTGGAGCAACTCTTTAATTTTGACTTCAACAATTAATATCAATAAGAAATACAATTCAAAATCAAGGACTGAATTGTTTGTTAAATTGAGTGAATTCATGTAATTGATGGTCCACGTGCATTTTTTTTCAAAATGAATATAGTTATTAAGAAAGAAACAAAACTTAATTTCAAGGTTATTGCCTGAAAAATAGTCCAGGTAACAACAAGAGGATCCTAATTAACATGAGGTGATTAGAAATTCTCATTATTTAGGAATTAAACAAGTTAACATTTGTACAAAATGCAAACCAGGATGAATGGCACCTGTAGCCGACGAATTTAAATAGATTTGGATTTTTATTGGTGTTTATACTTGTTTGAATCAATTAATATTCTAGGTTGTTTTGCCACATGCGTTATATTTCATGATCAATGTATCAAAAAGTGTGTTTGGAATCAAAAGAAGAGGCTTGTTAACCAAAAATGATGGGAGCAACTCTTTAATTTTGAATTCAACAATTAATATCAATAAGAAATGCAATTCAAAATCAAGGACTGAATTGTTTGTTAAATTGAATGAATTCATGTAATTGATGGTCCACGGGTATTTTTTTCAAAATGAATATAGTTATTAGGAAAGAAACAATTGTTAATTTCAAGGTTATTGCATGAAAAATAGTCCTGGTAACAACAAGAGAAGCCTAATTAACAGTAAGAGATTAGAAATTTTCATTATTTAGGAATTAAACTAGTTAACAATTGTACGAAATGCAAACCCTGATCAATGGCACCTTTTGCCTGTGGATTTAAATAGATTTGGATTTTTATTGGTGTTTATACTTGTTTGAATCAATTAATATACTAGGTTGTTTAGCCACATGTGTTATATTTCATGATCAATGTATCAAAAAGTGTGTTTGGAATCAAAAGAAGAGGCTTGTTAACCAAAAATGATGGCAGCAACTCTTTAATTTTGAATTCAACAAATTATATCAAGAAGAAATACAATTCAAAATCGAGGACTGAATATAATGTTATATTGAATGGATTCTTGTAATTGATGGTCCACGGGCATTTTTTTCAAAATGAATATAGTTGTTAAGAAAGAAATAAAAGTTAATTTCAAAGTTATTGCATGAAAAATAGTCATGGAAATAACAAGAGGAGCCTAATTAACATTAGGTGATTAGAAATTGTCATTATTTAGGAATTAAACTAGTTAACAATTGTACGAAATGCAAACCCTAATGAATGGCACCTTTTGCCTGTGGATTTAAATAGATTTGGATTTTTATTGGTGTTTATACTTGTTTGAATCAATTCATATACTAGGTTGTTTAGCCACATGTGTTATATTTCATGATCAATGTATCAAAAAGTGTGTTTGGAATCAAAAGAAGAGGCTTGTTAACCAAAAATGATTGGAGCAACACTTTAATTTTGAATTCAACAATTAATATCAATAAGAAATGCAATTCAAAATCATGGACTGAATTGTTTGTTAAATTGAATGAATTCATGTAATTGATGGTACACGTGCTTTTTTTTCAGAATGAATATAGTTATTAAGAAAGAAATAAAAGTTAATTTCAAGGTTATTGCATGAAAAATAGTCCTGGTAACAACAAGAGGAGTCTAATTAACATGAGGTCATTAGAAATTCTCATTATTTAAGAATTAAAACAGTTAACATTTGTACGAAATGCAAACCATGATGAATGGCACCTTTGGCCGATGGATTTAAATAGATTTGGATTTTTATTGGTGTTTATACTTGTTTGAATCAATTAATATACAAGGTTGTTTAGCCACATGTGTTATATTTCATGATCAATGTATCAAAAAGTGTGTTTGGAATCAAAAGAAGAGGCTTATTAACCAAAAATGATGGGAGCAACTCTTTAATTTTGAATTCAACAATTAATATCAATAAGAAATGCAATTCAAAATCAAGGACTGAATTGTTTGTTAAATTGAATGAATTCATGTAATTGATGGTCGACGGGCATTTTTTTCAAAATGAATATAGTTATTAAGAAAGAAACAAATCTTAGTTTCAAGGTTATTGCATGAAAAATAGTCCTGGTAACAACAAGAGGAGCCTAATTAACATTAGGAGATTAGAAATTGTCATTATTTAGGAATTAAACTAGTTAACATTTGTACGAAATGCAAACCCTGATGAATGCCACCTTTTGCCTGTGGATTTAAATAGATTTGGATTTTTATTGGTGTTTATACTTGTTTGAATCAATTAATATACAAGGTTGTTTAGCCACATGTGTAATATTTCATGATCAATGTATCAAAAAGTGTGTTTGGAATCAAAAGAAGAGGCTTGTTAACCAAAAATGATGCGAGCAAGTGTTTAATTTTGAATTCAACAATTAATATCAATAAGAAATGCAATTCAAAATCAAGGACTGAATTGTTTGTTAAATTGAATGAATTCATGTAATTGATGGTCCACGTGCATATTTTTCAAAATGAATATAGTTATTAAGAAAGAAACAAATGTTAATTTCACGGTTCTTGCATGAAAAATAGTCCCGGTAACAACAAGAGGAGCCTAATTAACATTTATTAGATGAGAAATTGTCATTATTTATGAATTAAACTAGTTAACATTTGTACGAAATACAAACCTTGATGAATGGCACCTTTTGCCTATGGATTTAAATAGATTTGGATTTTTATTGGTGTTTATACTTGTTTGAATCAATTAATATATTAGGTTGTTTAGCCACATATGTTATATTTCATGATCAATGTATTAAAAACTGTCTTCGGGATCAAAAGAAGAGGCTTGTTAACCAAAAATGATGGGAGCAACTCTTTAATTTTGAATTCAACAAATAATATCAAGAAGGATTGCAATTCAAAATCAAGGATTGAATTTAATGTTAAATTGAATGGATTCATGTAATTAATGGTCCACGGGCATTTTTTTCAAAATTAATATAGTTATTAAGAAAGAAACAAATCTTAATTTCAAGGTTAGTGCATGAAAAATAGTCCTGGTAACAACAAGAGGAGCCCAATTAACATGAGGTGATTAGAAATTCTCATTATTTAGGAATTCGACCAGAAAACATTTGTATGAAATGCAAACCCAGATGAATGGCACCTTTTGCCAATGGATTTAAATGGATTTGGATTTTTACTAGTGTTTATACTTGTTTGAATCAATTAATATACTAGGTTATTTAGCCACATGTGTTATACTTCATGATCAATGTATCAAAAAGTGTGTTTGGAATCAAAAGAA
Organism: Ceriops zippeliana; assembly: GCA_037897445.1. Lineage (NCBI taxonomy): Eukaryota > Viridiplantae > Streptophyta > Magnoliopsida > Malpighiales > Rhizophoraceae > Ceriops > Ceriops zippeliana. Next base: position 6,660 of record JBAPLH010000371.1, on the reverse strand, counting down.
GAGTCTTGTTAACCAAAAATGATGGGAGCAACTCTCCAATTTTGAATTCAACAAATAATATCAATAAGAAATGCAATTCAAAATCAAGGACTGAATTGTTTGTTAAATTGAATGAATTCATGTAATTGATGATCGACGGGCATTTTTTTGAAAATGAATATAATTATTAAGAAAGAAACAAATCTTAATTTCAAGGTTATTGCATGAAAAATAGTCCTGGTAACAACAAGAGGAGCCTAATTAACATTAGGAAATTAGAAATTGTCATTATTTAGGAATTAAACTAGTTAACATTTGTACGAAATACAAACCCGGATGAATGGCACCTTTTGCCTGTGGATTTAAATAGATTTGGATTTTTATTGGTGTTTATACTTGTTTGAGTCCATTAATACACTAGGTTGTTTAGCCACATGGGTTATATTTCATGATCAATGTATCAAAAAGTGTATTTGGAATCAAAAGATGAGGCTTGTTAACCAAAAATGATGCGAGCAACTCTTTAATTTTGAATTCAACAATTAATATCAATAAGAAATGCAATTCAAAATCAAGGACTGAATTGTTTGTTAAATTGAATGAATTCATGTAATTGATGGTCCATGTGCATATTTTTCAAAATGAATATAGTTATTAAGAAAGAAACAAATCTTAATTTCAAGGTTATTGCATGAAAAATAGTCCTGGTAACAAGAAGAGGAGCCTAATTAACATTAGGAGATTTGAAATTGTCGTTATTTAGGAATTAAACTAGTTAACATTTGTACGAAATGCAAACCCTGATGAATGGCACCTTTTGCGTGTGGATTTAAATAGATTTGGATTTTTATTGGTGTTTATACTTGTTTGAATCAATTAATATACTAGGTTGTTTCGCCACTTGTGTTATGCTTCATGATCATTGTATCAAAAAGTGTGTTTGGAATCAAAAGAAGAGGCTTGTTAACCAAAAATGATGGGAGCAACTCTCCAATTTTGAATTCAACAAATAATATCAATAAGAAATGCAATTCAAAATCAAGGACTGAATTGTTTGCTAAATTGAATGAATTCATGTAATTGACGGTCCAGGGGCATTTTTTTCAAAATGAATATAGTTATTAAGAAAGAAACAAATCTTAATTTCAAGGTTATTGCATGAAAAATAGTTCTGGTAACAACAAGAGGAGCCTAAATAACATGAGGTGATTTGAAATTCTCATTACTTAGGAATTAAACCAGAAAACATTTTTACAAAATGCAAACCCAGAGGAATGGCACCTTTTGCCAATGGGTTTAATTGGATTTGGATTTTTATCAGTGTTTATACTTGTTTGAATCAATTAATATACTAGGTTGTTGAGCCACATGTGTTATACTTCATGATCAATGTATCAAAAAGGGTGTTTGGAATCAAAAGAAGAGGCTTGTTAACCAAAAATGACGGGAGCAACTCTCCAATTTTGAATTCAACAAATAATATCAATAAGAAATGCAATTCAAAATCAAGGACTGAATTGTTTGTTAAATTGAATGAATTCATGTAATTGATGGTCCACAGGCATTTTTTTCAAAATGAATATAGTTATTAAGAAAGAAACAAATCTTAATTTCAAGGTTATTGCATGAAAAATAGTCCCCGTAACAACAAGAGGAGCCTAATTAACATTAGGAGATTAGAAATTGTCATTATTTAGGAATTAAACTAGTTAACATTTCTACGAAATGCAAACCCTGATGAATGGCACCTTTTGCCTGTGGATTCAAATAGATTTAGATTTTTATTGTTGTTTATACTTGTTTGAATCAATTAATATACTAGGCTATTTAGCCACATCTGTTTTACTTCATGAGCAATGTATCAAAAAGTGTCTTTGGAATCAAAAGAAGAGGCTTGTTAAAGAAAATAATGGGAGCAACTCTCCAATTTTGAATTCAACAAATAATATCAATAAGAAATGCAATTCAAAATCAAGGACTGAATTGTTTGTTAAATTGAATCAATTCATGTAATTGATGGTCGACGGGCATTTTTTTCAAAATGAATATAGTTATTAAGAAAGAAACAAATGTTAATTTCAAGGTTATTGCATGAAAAATAGTGCCGGTAACAACAAGAGGAGCCTAATTAACATTAGGAGATTAAAAATTGTCATTATTTAGGAATTAAACTAGTTAACATTTGTACGAAATGCAAACCCTGATGAATGACACCTTTTGCCTGTGGATTTAATAGATTTGGATTTTTATTGTTGTTTATACTTGTTTGAATCAATTAATATACTAGGTTGTTTAGCCACGTGTGTTATATTTCATGATCAATGTATCAAAAAGTGTGTTTGGAATCAAAAGAAGAGGCTTGTTAACCAAAAATGATGGGAGCAACTCTTTAATTTTGAATTCAACAATTAATATCAATAAGGAATGCAATTCAATATCAAGGACTGAATTAAATGTTAAATTGAATGGATTCATGTAATTCATGGTCGACGGGCATTTTTTTCAAAATGAATATAGTTATTAAGAAAGAAACAAATGTTGATTTCAAGGTTATTGCATGAAAAATAGTCCTGGTAACAACAAGAGGATCCTAATTAACATTAGGAGTTGAGAAAATTGTCATTATTTACGAATTAAACTTGTTAACATTTGTACGAAATGCAAACCCTGATGAATGGCACCTTTTGCCTGTGGATTTAAATAGATTTGGATTTTTATTGGTGTTTATACTTGTTTGAATCAATTAATATAATAGGTTGTTTAGCCACATGTGTTATATTTCATGATCAATGTATCAAAAAGTGTCTTCGGGATCAAAAGAAGAGGCTTGTTAACCAAAAATGATGGGAGCAACTCTTTAATTTTGAATTCAACAAATAATATCAAGAAGAAATGCAATTCAAAATCAAGGACAGAATTTAATGTTAAATTGAATGGATTCATGTAATTGATGGTCCACGGGCATTTTTTTCAAAATGAATATAGTTATTAAGAAAGAAATAAAAGTTAATTTCAAAGTTATTGCATGAAAAATAGTCTTGGTAACAACAAGAGGAGCCTAATTAACATTAGGTGATTAGAAATTGTCATTATTTAGGAATTAAACTAGTTAACATTTGTACGAAATGCAAACCCTGATGAATGGCACCTTTTGCTTGTGGATTTAAATAGATTTGGATTTTTATTGGTGTTTATACTTGTTTGAATCAATTAATATACTAGGTTGTTTAGCCACATGTGCTATATTTCATGATCAATGTATCAAAAAGTGTGTTTGGAATCAAAAGAAGAGGCTTGTTAACCAAAAATGATGGGAGCAACTCTTTAATTTTGAATTCAACAAATAATATCAATAAGAAATGCAATTCAAAATCAAGGACTGAATTGTATGTTAAATTGAATGAATTCATGTAATTGATGGTCCTCGGGCATTTTTGTCAAGGTGAATATAGTTATTATGAAAGAAACAAAAGTTAATTTCAAGGTTATTGCATGAAAAATAGTCCTGGTAACAACAAGAGGAGCCTAATTAACAAGAGGTGATTAGAAATTCTCATTATTTAGGAAGTAAACCAGTTAACATTTGTACGAAATGCAAACCATGATGAATGGCACCTTTCGCCAATGGATTTAAATGGATTTGGATTTTTATTAGTATTTATACTTGTTTGAATCAATTAATATACTAGGTTGTGTAGCCACATGTGTTATACTTCATGATCAATGTATCAAAAAGTGTGTGTGGAATCAAAAGAAGAGTCTTGTTAACCAAAAATGATGGGAGCAACTCTCCAATTTTGAATTCAACAAATAATATCAATAAGAAATGCAATTCAAAATCAAGGACTGAATTGTTTGTTAAATTGAATGAATTCATGTAATTGATGGTCGACGGGCATTTTTTTCAAAATGAATATAGTTATTAAGAAAGAAACAAATGTTAATTTCAAGGTTATTGCATGAAAAATAGTGTCGGTAACAACAAGAGGAGCCTAATTAACAGTAGGAGATTAGAAATTTTCATTATTTAGGAATTAAACTAGTTAACAATTGTACGAAATGCAAACCCTGATGAATGGCACCTTTTGCCTGTGGATTTAAATAGATTTGGATTTTTATTGGTGTTTATACTTGTTTGAATCAATTAATATACTAGGTTGTTTAGCCACATGTGTTATATTTCACGATAAATGTATCAAAAAGTGTGTTTGGAATCAAAAGAAGAGGCTTGTTAACCAAAAATGATGGCAGCAACTCTTTAATTTTGAATTCAACAAATTATATCAAGAAGAAATACAATTCAAAATCGAGGACTGAATATAATGTTATATTGAATGGATTCTTGTAATTGATGGTCCACGGGCATTTTTTTCAAAATGAATATAGTTATTAAGAAAGAAATAAAAGTTAATTTCAAAGTTATTGCATGAAAAATAGTCCTGGAAATAACAAGAGGAGCCTAATTAACATTAGGTGATTAGAAATTGTCATTATTTAGGAATTAAACTAGTTAACAATTGTACGAAATGCAAACCCTAATGAATGGCACCTTTTGCCTGTGGATTTAAATAGATTTGGATTTTTATTGGTGTTTATACTTGTTTGAATCAATTAATATACTAGGTTGTTTAGCCACGTGTGTTATATTTCATGATCAATGTATCAAAAAGTGTGTTTGGAATCAAAAGAAGAGGCTTGTTAACCAAAAATGATGGGAGCAACTCTTTAATTTTGAATTCAACAATTAATATCAATAAGGAATGCAATTCAATATCAAGGACTGAATTAAATGTTAAATTGAATGGATTCATGTAATTGATGGTCGACGGGCATTTTTTTCAAAATGAATATAGTTATTAAGAAAGAAACAAATGTTGATTTCAAGGTTATTGCATGAAAAATAGTCCTGGTAACAACAAGAGGATCCTAATTAACATTAGGAGTTGAGAAATTGTCATTATTTACGAATTAAACTTGTTAACATTTGTACGAAATGCAAACCCTGATGAATGGAACCTTTTGCCTGTGGATTTAAATAGATTTGGATTTTTATTGGTGTTTATACTTGTTTGAATCAATTAATATAATAGGTTGTTTAGCCACATGTGTTATATTTCATGATCAATGTATCAAAAAGTGTCTTCGCGATCAAAAGAAGAGGCTTGTTAACCAAAAATGATGGGAGCAACTCTTTAATTTTGAATTCAACAAATAATATCAAGAAGAAATGCAATTCAAAATCAAGGACAGAATTTAATGTTAAATTGAATGGATTCATGTAATTGATTGTCCACGGGCATTTTTTTCAAAATGAATATAGTTATTAAGAAAGAAATAAAAGTTAATTTCAAAGTTATTGCATGAAAAATAGTCTTGGTAACAACAAGAGGAGCCTAATTAACATTAGGTGATTAGAAATTGTCATTATTTAGGAATTAAACTAGTTAACATTTGTACGAAATGCAAACCCTGATGAATGGCACCTTTTGCTTGTGGATTTAAATAGATTTGGATTTTTATTGGTGTTTATACTTGTTTGAATCAATTAATATACTAGGTTGTTTAGCCACATGTGCTATATTTCATGATCAATGTATCAAAAAGTGTGTTTGGAATCAAAAGAAGAGGCTTGTTAACCAAAAATGATGGGAGCAACTCTTTAATTTTGAATTCAACAAATAATATCAATAAGAAATGCAATTCAAAATCAAGGACTGAATTGTATGTTAAATTGAATGAATTCATGTAATTGATGGTCCTCGGGCATTTTTGTCAAGGTGAATATAGTTATTATGAAAGAAACAAAAGTTAATTTCAAGGTTATTGCATGAAAAATAGTCCTGGTAACAACAAGAGGAGCCTAATTAACAAGAGGTGATTAGAAATTCTCATTATTTAGGAAGTAAACCAGTTAACATTTGTACGAAATGCAAACCATGATGAATGGCACCTTTCGCCAATGGATTTAAATGGATTTGGATTTTTATTAGTATTTATACTTGTTTGAATCAATTAATATACTAGGTTGTGTAGCCACATGTGTTATACTTCATGATCAATGTATCAAAAAGTGTGTGTGGAATCAAAAGAAGAGTCTTGTTAACCAAAAATGATGGGAGCAACTCTCCAATTTTGAATTCAACAAATAATATCAATAAGAAATGCAATTCAAAATCAAGGACAGAATTGTTTGTTAAATTGAATGAATTCATGTAATTGATGGTCGACGGGCATTTTTTTCAAAATGAATATAGTTATTAAGAAAGAAATAAATGTTAATTTCAAGGTTATTGCATGAAAAATAGTGTCGGTAACAACAAGGGGAGCCTAATTAACAGTAGGAGATTAGAAATTTTCATTATTTAGGAATTAAACTAGTTAACAATTGTACGAAATGCAAACCCTGATCAATGGCACCTTTTGCCTGTGGATTTAAATAGATTTGGATTTTTATTGGTGTTTATACTTGTTTGAATCAATTAATATACTAGGTTGTTTAGCCACATGTGTTATATTTCACGATAAATGTATCAAAAAGTGTGTTTGGAATCAAAAGAAGAGGCTTGTTAACCAAAAATGATGGCAGCAACTCTTTAATTTTGAATTCAACAAATTATATCAAGAAGAAATACAATTCAAAATCGAGGACTGAATATAATGTTATATTGAATGGATTCTTGT
>JBAPLH010000370.1:0-11449 GCA_037897445.1 Ceriops zippeliana | reverse complement strand
AAAGAAGAGCTTGTTAACCAAAAATGATGGGTAAGCAACTCTTTAATTTTGAATTTCAACAAATAATATCAATAAGAAATGCAATTCAAAAATCAAGGACTGAATTTAATGTTAAATTGAATGAATTCATGTTGTAATTGATGGTCTCCACCGGGCATTTTTTTTCAAAATGAAATATAGTTATTAAGAAAGAAACAAAAGTTAATTTCAAGGTTTATTGCATGAAAAATAGTCCTGAATGGTAACAACAACAAAGAGGAGCCTAATTAACATGAGGTGATTAGAAATTCTCATTATTTAGGAAATTAAAAACCAGTTAACATTTTGTACGAAATGCAAACCCTGATGAAATGGCACCTTTGGCCGCAATGGATTTAAAATAGATTTTGGATTTTTATATTGTTGTTTTATACTTACTTGTTTGAATCAAATTAATATACTAGGTTGTTTAGCCACATGTGTTATAACTTCATGATCAATGTATCAAAAAGTGTGTTTTGGAATCAAAAGAAGAGGCTTTGTTAAACAAAAATTGATGGGAGCAACTACTCTCTAATTTTGAATTCAAACAAATAATATCAATAAGAAATGCAATTCAAAAATCAAGGACTGAAATTGTTTTGTTAAATTGAATGAATTTCATGTAATTGATGGTTCCACGGGCATTTTTTTTCAAAATGAATATAGTTATTAAGCTAAAAGAAAGAAATCAAAAGTTAAATTTCAAGGTTATTGCATGAAAAATAGTCCTGGTAACAACAAGAGGAGCCTAATTAACATGAGGTGATTAGAAATTCTCATTATTTAGGAATTAAAACCAGTTAACATTTGTACGAAATGCAAACCCTGATGAATGGCACCTTTTTTGCCAATGGATTTAAATAGATTTGGATTTTTATTGGTGTTTATACTTGTTTTGAATCAATTAATATACTAGGTTGATTTAAGCCACATGTGTTATATTTTCATGATCAATGTATCAAAAAGTGTGTTTGGAATCAAAAGAAGAGGCTTGTTAACCAAAAATGATGGGAGCAACTCTCTCTATTTTGAATTCAAACAAATAATTTCATCAATAAGAAATGCAATTCAAAATCAAGGACTTGAATTGTTTGTTAAATTGAATTGAATTCATGTAATTGATGATGGTCCACGGGCATTTTTTTCAAAAATGAATATATAGTTATTAAGAAAGAAACAAAAGTTAATTTCAAATGGTAATTGCATGAAAAATAGTCCTGTGGTAACAACAAGAGGAGCCTAATTTTTAACATGAGGTGATTAGAAATTCTCATTATTTAGGAATTAAACCAGTTAACATTTTACGAAATGCAAACCCAGATGAATGGGCACCTTTTGCCAATGGATTTTTAAATAGATTTGGATTTTTTTATTGGTGTTTTTATACTTGTTTGAATCAATTAATATACTAGGTTGTTTAGCCACATGTGTTATATATTTCATGATCAATGTATCAAAAAAGTGTGTTTGGAATCAAAAGAAGAGGCTTGTTAACCAAAAAATGATGGGAGCAACTCTCTCTAATTTTGAATTCAACAAATAATATCAATTAAGAAATGCAATTCAAAATCAAGGACTTGAATTGTTTGTTTTAAATTGAATGAAATTGAATTCATGTAATTGATTGATGTCCACGGGCATTTTTTTTTTTTTTCAAAATGAATATAGTTATTAAGAAAGAAATAAAAATGTTAATTTCAAGGTTATTGCATGAAAAATTAGTCCTGGTAACAACAAGAGGAGCCTATTAACATGAGGTGATTAGAAATTCATTCATTTATTTAGGAAATTAAACCAGTTAACATTTGTACGAAAATGCAAACCCAGATGAATGGGCACCTTTTTTTGTGATGGGATTTAAATATAGATTTGGATTTTTTTTTATGGTGTTTTTATACTTGTTTTTGAATCAATTAATATACTATACTAGGTTGTTTAGCCACATGTGTTATATTTTCATGATCAATGTATAAAAAAAAAGTGTGTTTGGAATCAAAAGAGAGAGGCTTGTTAACCAAAAATGATGGGAGCAACTCTCTAATTTTGAATTCAACAAATAATATCAATAAAGAAATGCAATTCAAAATCAAGGACTGAATTGTTTGTTTAAATTGAATGAATTCATGTAATTTGATGGTCCCCACACTGGGCATTTTTTTTCAAAAATGAATATAGTTATTAAGAAAGAAACAAAAGTTAATTTCAAGGTTTATTGCATGAAAAATAGTCCTGGTGGTAAACAACAAGAGGAGCCTAATTAACATGAGGTGATTAGAAATTCTCATTATTTAGGAATTAAAACCAGTTAAACATTTGTACGAAAATGCAAACCCAGATGAATGGCACCTTTTGCCAATGGATTTAAATAGATTTGGATTTTTATTGGTGTTTTATATACTTGTTTGAATCAATTAATATACTAGGTTGTTTAGCCACACACATGTGTTATATTTCATGATCAATGTATCAAAAAGTGTGTTTTTGGAATCAAAAGAAGAGGGTTTGTTGTTAACCAAAAATGATGGGAGCAACTCTCTAATTTTGAATTCAACAAATAAATATCAATAAGAAATGCAATTCAAAATCAAGGACTGAATTGAATTGTTTTTAAATTGAAATGAATTCATGTAATTTGATGGTCCACGGGGGCTATTTTTTTCAAAATGAATATAGTTATTATTAGAAAGAAACAAAAGTTTAATTTCAAAGGTTATTGCATGAAAAATAGTCCTGGTAACAACAAGAGGAGCCTAATTAATAAATGATGAGGTGATTAGAAATTTCTCATTATTTAGGAATTAAACCAGTTAACATTTGTACGAAATGCAAACCCAGATGAATGGCACCTTTTGGCCGATGGATTTATTTAAATAGATTTTGGATTTTTATTGTGGTGTTTATACTTGTTTGAAATCAATTAATATACTAGGTTGTTTAGCCACATGTGTTATATTTCATGATCAATGTATCAAAAAAGTGTGTTTGGAATCAAAAAAAGAAGAGGCTTGTTAAACCCAAAAATGATGGGAGCAACTCTCTTAATTTTGAATTTCAAAATAATAATATCAATAAGAAATGCAATTCAAAATCAAGGACTGAATTGTGTTTGTTAAATTGAATGAATTTCATGTAATTGATGGTCCACGGGCATTTTTTTCAAAAAATGAATATAGTTATTAAAGAAAGAAACAAAAGTTAATTTCAAGGTTATTGCATGAAAAATAGTCCTGGTAACAACAAAGAGAGGAGCCTAATTAACATGAGGTGATTAGAAATTCTCATTATTTAGGAATTAAACCAGTTTAACATTTTGTGTACGAAATGCAAACCCTGATGAATGGCACCTTTGGCCAATGGATTTAAAATAGATTTGGATTTTTTATTTGGTGTTTATATACTTGTTTGAATCAATTAATATATACTAGGTGTTTAGTTTAGCCACATGTGTTATATTTCATGATCAATGTATCAAAAAGTGTGTTTTGGAATCAAAAGAAGAGGCTTGTGTTAACCAAAAAAAAATATGGGAGCACAACTCTCTATTTTGAATTCAACAAATAATATCAAATAAGAAATGCAATTCAAAATCAAGGACTGAAATTGTTTGTTAAATTGAATGAATTCATGTAATTGATGGGTCCACGGGGCATTTTTTTTTCAAAATGAATATAGTTATTAAGAAAGAAAAAAAAGTTTAATTTCAAGGTTATTGCATGAAAAAAATAGTCCTGGTAAACAACAAGAGGAAGCCTAATTAACATTGAGGTGATTAGAAATTCTCATTATTTAGGAATTAAACCAGTTAACATTTGTACGAAAATGCAAACCCTGATGAAATGGCACCTTTGGCCGATGGATTTAAATAGATTTTGATTTTTTATTGGTTTTATATACTTGTTTGAATCAATTAATATACTAGGTTGTTTAGCCACATGTGTTATACTTCATGATTATATGTATCAAAAAGTGTGTTTGGAATCAAAAGAAAGTTTTGCTTGTTAACCAAAAATGATGGGAGCACTCTTTTAATTTTGAATTCACAAATAATATCAAATAAGAAAATGCAATTCAAAATCAAGGACTAATTGTTGTTTGTTAAATTGAATGAATTCATGTAATTGATGGTCCACGGGCATTTTTTTTTTCAAAATGAATATAGTTATTAAGAAAGAAAAACAAAAGTTAATTTCAAGGTTATTATTGCATGAAAAAATAGTCCTGGTAACAACAACAAGAGGAGCCTAATTTAACATGAGGTGATTAGAAATTCTCATTATTTAGGAATTAAACCAGTTAAACATTGTACGAAATGCAAACCCCTGATGAAATGGCACACCTTTTGCCAATGGATTTAAATAGATTTGGATTTTTATTTGTGTTTATACTTGTTTGAATCAATTAATATACTAGGTTGTTTAGCCACATGTGTTATATTTCATGATCAATGTATCAAAAAAAGTGTGTTTGGAATCAAAAGAAGAGGCTTGTTAACCAAAAAAAATGATGGGAGCAACAACTCTTTAATTTTGAATTCAACAAATAATATCAATAAGAAAATGCAATTCAAAAATCAAGGACTGAATTGTTTGTTAAATTGAATGAATTCATGTAATTGATGGTCCACGGGCATTTTTTTTTTCAAAATGAATATAGTTATTAAGAAAGAAAACAAAAGTTAATTTCAAGGTTATTGCATGAAAAATAGTCCTGGTAACAACAAGAGGAGCCTAATTAACATGAGGTGATTAGAAATTCTCATCATTATTTAGGAATTAAAACCAGTTAAAACATTTGTACGAAATGCAAACCCAGATGATGAATGGCACCTTTTGCCGATGGATTTAAATAGATTTGGATTTTTATTGGTGTTTATACTTGTTTTTGAATCAATTAATATATACTAGGTAGGTTTTTAGCCACATGTGTTATATTTCATGATCAATGTATCAAAAAGTGTGTTTGGAATCAAAAAGAAGAGGCTTGTTAACCAAAAAATGATGGGAGCAACTCTTAAATTTTGAAATTCAACAAATAATATCAATAAGAAATGAATGCAATTCAAAATCAAGGACTGAATTGTTTTTGTTAAATTGAATGAATTTCATGTAATTGATGGTCCACCACGCATTTTTTTTTTTTCAAAATGAATATAGTTATTAAGAAAAAAGAACAAAAAGAATTAATTTCAAGGTTATTGCATGAAAAATAGTCCTGGTAACAACAAGAGGAGCCTAATTAAACATGAGAGGTGATTAGAAATTCTCATTATTTAGGAATTAAACCAGTTAACATTTTGTACGAAATGCAAAACCCTGATGAATGGCACCTTTTGCCAATGGATTTTAAATAGATTTTGGATTTTTTATTGGTGTTTATATACTTGTTTGAATCAATTAATATACTAGGTTTTTTAGCCACATGTGTTATATTTCATGATCAATGTATCATCAAAAAGTGTGTTTGGAATCAAAAGAAGAGGCTTGTTAACCAAAAATGATGGGAGCAAACTCTAATTTTTGAATTCAACAAAATAATATCAATAAGAAGAAATGCAAATTCAAAATCAAGGACTGAATTGTGTTTGTTAAATTGAATGAATTCATGTAATTGATGGTCCACGGGCATTTTTTTTTCAAAATGAATATAGTTATTAAGAAAGAAAAAAAAAGTTAATTTTCAAGGTTATTGCATGCATGATGAAAAATAGTCCTGGTAACAACAAGAGGAGCCTAATTAACATGAGGTGATTAGAAATTCTCATTATTTTTAGGAATTAAACCAGTTAAACATTTGTACGAAAAATGCAAAACCCTGAATGAATGGCACCTTTTGGCCGCCAATGGATTTTTAAATAGATTTGGATTTTTTTTGTGTTTTATACTTGTTTTGAATCAATTAATAATATACTAGGTTGTTTTTAGCCACATGTGTGTTATACTTCATGATCAATGTATCAAAAAAAGTGTGTTTTTGGAATCAAAAGAAGAGGCTTGTTAACCAAAAATGATGGGAGCAACTCTCTTTAATTTTGAATTCAACAAATAATATCAATAAGAAATGCAAATTCAAAAATCAAGGACTGAATTGTTTGTTAAATTGAATGAATTCATGTAAATTGATGGTCCACGGGCATTTTTTTTTTCAAAAATGAATATAGTTAGTTATTAAGAAGAAAAAAACAAAAGTTAATTTCAAGGTTATTGCATGAAAAATAGTCCTGGTAACAACAAGAGGAGCCTAATTAACATGAGGTGATTAGAAATTCTCATTATTTAGGAATTAAACCAGTTAACATTTGTACGAAATGCAAACCCTGATGAAATGGCACCTTTTGCCGAATGGATTTAAATAGATTTGGATTTTTATTGGTGTTTTATACTTGTTTGAATCAATTAATATACTAGGTTGTTTAGCCACATGTGTTATATTTCATGAATCAATGTATCAAAAAAAGTGTGTTTGGAATCAATCAAAAGAAGAGGCTTGTTAACCAAAAATGATGGGAGCAACTCTCTCTAATTTTTGAATTCAACAAATATAATATCAATAAGAAATGCAATTCAAAATCAAGGACTGAATTGTTTGTTAAATTGAATGAATTCATGTAATTGATGGTCCCACACGGGCATTTTTTTCAAAATGAATATAGTTATTAAGAAGAAAGAAACAAAAGTTAATTTCAAGGTTATTGCATGAAAAATAGTCCTGGTAACAACAAGAGAGAGCCTAATTAACATGAGGTGATTAGAAATTCTCATTATTTAGGAATTAAAAACCAGTTAACATTTGTACGAAATGCAAACCCCTGATGAATGGCACCTTTTGCCGATGGATTTAAAATAGATTTTGGATTTTTATTTGGTGTTTATATACTTGTTTGAATCAATTAATATACTAGGTTGTGTTTAGCCACATGTGTTATATTTTCATGATCAATGTATCAAAAAGTGTGTTTGGAATCAAAAGAAGAGGCTTGTTAACCAAAAATGATGGGAGCAACTCTCTAATTTTGAATTCAACAAAATAATATCAATAAGAAATGCAATTCAAAATCAAGGACTGAATTGTTTGTTAAATTGAATGAATTCATGTAATTGATGGTCCACGGGCATTTTTTTTCAAAATGAATATAGTTATTAAGAAAAGAAACAAAAGTTAATTTCAAAGGTTATTGCATGAAAAAAATAGTCCTGGTAACAACAAGAGGAGCCTAATTAACATTGAGGTGATTAGAAATTCTCATTATTTAGGAATTAAACCAGTTAACATTTGTACGAAATGCAAACCCCATGATGAATGGCACCTTTTGCCCGATGATTTAAATAGATTTGGATTTTTATTGGTGTGTTTATACTTGTTTGAATCAATTAATATACTAGGTTAGTTTTTAGTTAGCCACATGTGTTATATTTCATGATCAATGTATCAAAAAGTGTGTTTGGAATCAAAAGAAGAGGCTTGTTAACCAAAAATGATGGGAGCAACTCTCTTTAATTTTGAATTCAACAAATAATATCAATAAGAAATGCAATTCAAAATCAAGGACTGAATTGTTTGTTAAATTGAATGAATTCATGTAATTGATGGTCCACCACGGGCATTTTTTTCAAAATGAATATAGTTATTAAGAAAGAAACAAAAAGTTAATTTCAAGGTTATTGCATGAAAAATAGTCCTGGTAACAACAAGAGGAGCCTAATTAACATGAGGTGATTAGAAAATTCTCATTATTTTTAGGAATTAAACCAGTTAACATTTGTACGAAATGCAAACCCCAGATGAATGGCACCTTTTGGCCGATGGATTTAAATAGATTTGGATGGATTTTTATTGGTGTTTATACTTGTTTGAATCAATCAATTAATATACTAGGTTGTTGTTTAGCCACATGTGTTATATTTCATGATCAATGTATCAAAAAGTGTGTTTTGGGAATCAAAAGAAGAGGCTTGTTAACCAAAAATGATGGGAGCAACTCTTTAATTTTGAATTCAACAAATAATATCAATAAGAAATGCAATTCAAAATCAAGGACTGAATTGTTTGTTAAATTGAATGAATTCATGTAATTGATGGTCCACGGGGGCATTTTTTTTTCAAAATGAATATAGTTATTAAGAAAGAAAAAACAAAAGTTAATTTCAAGGTTATTGCATGAAAAATAGTCCTGGTAACAACAAGAGGAGCCTAATTAACATGAGGTGATTTAGAAATTCTCATTATTTAGGAAATTAAACCAGTTAACATTTTTGTACGAAATGCAAACCCAATGATGAATGGCACCCTTTTGCCAATGGATTTAAATAGATTTGGATTTTTATTGGTGTTTTATACTTGTTTGAATCAATTAATTATATACTAGGTTGTTTAGCCACATGTGTTATATACTTCATGATCAATGTATCAAAAAGTGTGTTTTGGAATCAAAAGAAGAGGCTTGTTAACCAAAAAATGATGGGAGCAACTCTCTTAATTTTGAATTCAAACAAATAATATCAATAAGAAATGCAATTCAAAATCAAGGACTGAATTGTTTGTTTAAATTGAATGAATTCATGTAATTGATGGTCCACGGGCATTTTTTTTTCAAAAAATGAATATAGTTATTAAGAAAAAGAAACAAAAGTTAATTTCAAGGTTATTGCATGAAAAATAGTCCTGGTAACAACAAGAGGAGCCTAATTAACATGAGGTGATTAGAAATTCTCATTATTTAGGAATTAAACAGTTAACATTTGTACGAAATGCAAACCCAGATGAATGGCACCTTTTGGCCAATGGATTTAAATATAGATTTGGATTTTTTATTGGTGTTTTATACTTGTTTGAATCAATTAATATACTAGGTTTGTTTTAGCCACATGTGTTATATTTCATGATCAATGTATATCAAAAAGTGTGTTTGGAATCAAAAGAAGAGGCTTGTTAACCAAAAAATGATGATGGGAGCAACTCTCTAATTTTGAATTCAACAAAAAAATATATCAATAAGAAAATGCAATTCAAAATCAAGGACTGAATTTGTTTGTTAAATTGAATGAATTCATGTAATTGATGGTCCACACGGGCATTTTTTTTTTCAAAAATGAATATAGTTATTAAGAAAGAAACAAAAAGTTAATTTCAAGGTTATTGCATGAAAAATAGTCCTGGGTAACAACAAGAGGAGCCCTAATTAACATGAGGTGATTAGAAATTCTCATTATTTTAGGAATTAAACCAGTTAACATTTGTACGAAAATGCAAACCCCATGATGAATGGCACCTTTTGCCGATGGATTTAAATAGATTTGGATTTTTATTTAGTGTTTATACTTGTTTGAATCAATTAATATACTAGGTTGTTTAGCCCACATGTGTTATATACTTCATTCATGATCAATGTATCAAAAAGTGTGTTTGGAATCAAAAAAAGAAGAGGCTTGTTAAACCAAAAATGATGGGAGCAACTCTCTAATTTTTGAATTTCAACAAATAATATCAATAAGAAAAAGCAATTCAAAAAATCAAGGACTGAATTTATGTGTTAAATTGAATGAATTCATGTAATTGATGGGTCCACACGGGCATTTTTTTTCAAAATGAATATAGTTATTAAAGAAAGAAACAAAAATGTTAATTTCAAGGTTATTGCATGAAAAAATAGTCCTGGTAACAACAAGAGGAGCCTAATTAACATGAGGTGATTATTAAAATTCTCATTATTTAGGAATTAAACCAGTTAACATTTGTACGAAATGCAAACCCTGATGAATGGCATGGCACCTTTTGGCCGATGGATTTTAAATAGATTTTTGGGATTTTTATTGGTGTTTATACTTGTTTTGAATCAATTAATATACTAGGTTGTTTAGCCACATGTGTTATATTTCATGATCAATGTATCAAAAAGTGTGTGTTTGGAATCAAAAGAAGAGGGCTTGTTTAACCAAAAATGATGGGAGCAACTCTTTAATTTTGAATTCAACAAATAATATCAATAAGAAATGCAATTCAAAATCAAGGACTGAATTTGTTTGTTAAAATTGAATGAATTCATGTGTAATTGATGGTCCCACGGGCATTTTTTTTTTCAAAATGAAATATAGTTATTAAGAAAGAAACAAAAGTTAATTTTTCAAGGTTATATTGCATGAAAAATAGTCCTGGTAACAACAAAGAGGAGCCTAATTAACATGAGGTGATTAGAAATTCTCATTATTTAGGAATTAAAACAGTTAAACATTTGTACGAAATGCAAAACCCTGATGAATGGCACCTTTTGCCCAATGGATTTAAATAGATTTTGGATTTTTATTTGTGTGTTTATACTTGTTTGAATCAATTAATATACTAGGTTGTTTAGCCACATGTGTTATATTTCATGATCAATGTATCAAAAAGTGTGTTTGGAATCAAAAGAAGAGGCTTGTTAACCAAAAAATGATGGGAGCAACTCTTTAATTTTTGAATTCAACAAATAATATCAATAAGAAATGCAATTCAAAATCAAGGACTGAATTGTTTGTTAAATTGAATGAATTCATGTAATTGATGGTCCACGGGCATTTTTTTTTCAAAATGAATATAGTTATTAAGAAAGAAACAAAAGTTAATTTCAAGGTTTATTGCATGAAAAATAGTCCTGGTAACAACAAGAGGAGCCTAATTAACATGAGGTGATTAGAAATTCTATCATTATTTTTAGAATTAAAAACAGTTAACATTTGTACGAAATGCAAACCCTGATGAATGGGCACCTTTTGCCGATGGATTTAAAATAGATTGGATTTTTATTGGTGTTTTATACTTGTTTGAATCAATTAATATACTAGGTTTGTTTAGCCACATGTGTTTATATTTTGATGATCAATGTATCAAAAAAGTGTGTTTTGGAATCAAAAGAAGAGAGGCTTGTTAACCAAAAAATGATGGGAGCAACTCTTTAATTTTGAATTCAACAAATAATATATCAATAAGAAATGCAATTCAAAATCAAGGACTGAATTGTTTGTTAAAATTGAATGAATTCATGTAATTGATGGTCCACGGGGCATTTTTTTTCAAAAATGAATATAGTTATTAAGAAAGAAACAAATGTTTAATTTCAAGGTTATTGCATGAAAAATAGTCCCTGGTAACAACAAGAGGAGCCTAATTAACATGAGGTGATTATTAGAATTTCTCATTATTTAGGAATTAAACCAGTTAACATTTGTACGAAAATGCAAAACCCAATATGAATGGCACCTTTTGCCAATGGATTTTAAATAGATTTGGATTTTTTATTAGTGTTTATACTTGTTTGAAATCAATTAATATACTAGGTTGTTTAGAGCCACACATGTGTTATACTTCATGATCAATGTATCAAAAAAGTGTGTTTGGAATCAAAAGAAGAGGGCTTGTTAACCAAAAAATGATGGGAGCAACTCTCTATATTTTGAAT
>JBAPLH010000368.1:0-11295 GCA_037897445.1 Ceriops zippeliana | reverse complement strand
TGAATGTTAAATTGAATGGATTCATGTAATTGATGGTCAGGGCATTTTTTTTTAAAAATGGAATATATGTTATTAAGAAAGAAAAAACAAAATGTTATTTTAAGTTTTTTTGCATGAAAAATAATCCTTCCCTTGGTAACAACAGCAGGAGAATAAGTTAACATGAGAGAATGGATAAATTATCATTATTTAGCTATCTACCTGGTAATCATTTGTACGAAATGCAAAACCAATGAATGGCACATTTGGCCGATGGATTTAAATAGATTTGCCTTTTTATTCGTGTTTATACTTGTTCGAATTAAATTAAATATATTAGGTTGTTTAAGCAAACATGTGTTATACTCATGATCAACTGTATCAAAAAGTATGTTTGGAATCAAAAGAAGAGGCTTTGTTAACCAAAAAATGATGGGGAGCAAAACTCTCTAATTTTGAATTCAAACAAATAATATCAAATAAGAAAATGCAATTCAAAATCAAGGACTGAATTGTTTGTTAAATTGAATGAATTCATGTAATTGATGGCCACGGGCATTTTTTTCAAAATGGAATATAGTTATTAAGAAAGAAACAAAAGTTAATTTCAAGGTTATTGCATGAAAAATAGTCCTTTGGTAACAACAAGATGGAGCCTAATTAACATGAGGTGATTAGAAATTCTCATTATTTAGGAATTAAACCAGTTAATCATTTGTACGAAATGCAAACCCAAACCGAATGGCACCTTTTGCCAATGGATTTAAATAGATTTGGATTTTTATTGGTGTTTATACTTGTTTTGAATCAATTATTAATACTAGGTTGGTTTTAGCCACATGTGTTATACTTCATGATCAATGTATCAAAAAGTGTGTTTGGAATCAAAAGAAGAGGCTTGTTAACCAAAAATGATGGGAGCAACTCTCTAATTTTGAATTCAACAAATAATATCAATAAGAAAATGCAATTCAAAAATCAAGGACTGAATTTGTTTGTTAAAATTGAATGAATTCATGTAATTGATGGTCGACGGGCATTTTTTTCAAAATGAATATAGTTATTAAGAAAGAAACAAATGTTAATTTTCAAGGTTATTTGCATGAAAAAATAGTCCTGGGTAACAACAAGAGGGAGCCTAATTAACATTAGGTGATTAGAAATTGTCATTATTTAGGAATTAAACCAGTTAACATTTGTACGAAATGCAAACCCAAATGAATGGCACCTTTTGCCCAATGGATTTAAATGGATTTGGATTTTTATTAGTGTTTTATACTTGTTTGAATCAATTAATATACTAGGTTGTTTAGCCACATGTGTTTATACTTCATGATCAATGTATCAAAAAGGTGTGTTTGGAATCAAAAGAAGAGGCTTGTTAAACCAAAAATGATGGGAGCAACTCTCTAATTTTGAATTCAACAAAATAATATCAATAAGAAATGCAATTCAAAAATCAAGGACTGAATTGTTTGTGTTAAATTGAATGAATTCATGTAATTGATGGTCCACGGGCATTTTTTTCAAAAATGAATATATAGTTATTAAGAAAGAAACAAAATGTTAATTTCAAGGTTATTGCATGAAAAATAGTCCTGGTAACAACAAGAGGAGCCTAATTAACATTGAGGAGATTAGAAATTGTCATTATTTAGGAATTTAAACTAAGAAAACATTTTGTACGAAATGCAAACCCAGATGAATGGCACCTTTTGCCAATGGATTTAAATGGATTTGGATTTTTATTAGTGTTTTATACTTGTTTGAATCAATTAATATACTAGGTTGTTTAGCCACATGTGTTATACTTCATGATCAATGTATCAAAAAGTGTGTTTGGAATCAAAAGAAGAGGCTTGTTAACCAAAAAATGATGGGAGCAACTCTTTAATTTTGAATTCAACAAATAATATCAAGAAGAAATGCAATTCAAAATCAAGGACTGAATTTGTTTGTTAAATTGAATGGATTTCATGTAATTGATGGTCCACGGGGGCCATTTTTTTTCAAAATGAATATAGTTATTAAGAAAGAAACAAAAGTTAATTTCAAGGTTTATTGCATGAAAAATAGTCCCTGGTAACAACAAGAGGAGGCCTAATTAACATTAGGAGATTAGAAATTGTCATTATTTAGGAATTAAACCAGAAAACATTTGTACGAAATGCAAACCCCTGAGGAATGGCACCTTTTGCCAATGGATTTAAATATGGATTTGGATTTTTATTTAGTGTTTATACTGGTGTTTGAATCAAATTAATATACTAGGTTGTTTAGCCACATGGTTATAGTTATAACTTCATGATCAATGTATCAAAAAAGTGTGTTTGGAATCAAAAGAAGAGGCTTGTTAACCAAAAAATGATGGGAGCAACTCTTGTAATTTTGAATTCAACAAATAATATCAATAAGAAATGCAATTCAAAATCAAGGACTGAATTGTTTGTTAAATTGAATGAATTCATGTAAATTGATGGTCACACGGGCATTTTTTTCAAAATGAATATAGTTATTAAGAAAGAAACAAAAGTTAATTTTCAAGTTTATTGCATGAAAAATAGTCCTGGTAACAACAAAGGAGGGCCTAATTAACATTAGGAGATTTAGAAATTGTCATTATTTAGGAATTAAACCAAGAAATCATTTGTACGAAATGCAAACCCAAAGGAATGGCACCTTTTTGCCAATGGATTTAAATGGATTTGGATTTTTATTAGTGTTTATACTTGTTTGAATCAATTAATATACTAGGTTGTTTAGCCACATGTGTTTATACTTCATGATCAATGTATCAAAAAAAGTGTGTTTGGAATCAAAAGAAGAGGGCTTGTTAACCAAAAATGATGGGAGCAACTCTCTCGAATTTTGAATTCAACAAATAATAATATCAATAAGAAAATGCAATTCAAAATGAAGGACTGAATTGTTTGTTAAATTGAATGAATTCATGTAATTGATGGTCGACGGGGCATTTTTTTTTTCAAAATGAATATAGTTATTAAGAAAGAAACAAATGTTAATTTCAAGTTTATTGCATGAAAAAAATAGTCCTGGGTAACAACAAGAGGAGCCTAAATTAACATTAGGAGATTAGAAATTGTCATTATTTAGGAATTAAACTAGAAATCATTTGTACGAAATGCAAACCCAAAGGAAATGGCACCTTTGCCAATGGATTTAAATGGATTTGGATTTTTATTAGTGTTTATACTTGTTTTTATCAATTAATATACTAGGTTGTTTAGCCACATGTGTTATACTTCATGATCAATGTATCAAAAAAGTATGTTTGGAATCAAAAGAAGAGGCTTGTTAACCAAAAATGATGGGAGCAACTCATCAATTTTGAAATTCAACAAATAATATCAATAAGAAAATGCAATTCAAAATGAAGGACTGAATTGTTTGTTAAATTGAATGAATTCATGTAATTGATGGTCCGACGGGCATTTTTTTCAAAATGAATATAGTTATTAAGAAAGAAACAAAATGTTAATTTCAAGTTTATTGCATGAAAAATAGTCCCTGGTAACAACAAGAGGAGCCTAATTAACATTAAGAGATTAGAAATTGTCATTATTTAGGAATTAAAACTCGTTAACATTTGTACGAAATGCAAACCCTGATGAATGGCACCTTTTGCCTGTGGATTTAAATAGATTTGAATTTTTATTGGTGTTTTTATACTTGTTTGAATCAATTAATATACTATATTGTTTAGCCACATGTGTTTATATTTCATGATCAATGTATCAAAAAAGTGTGTTTTGGAATCAACAGAAGAGGCTTGTTAACCAAAAATGATGGGAGCAACTCTTTAATTTTAAATTCAACAAATAATATCAAGAAGAAATGTAATTCAAAATCAAGGACTGGATTTAATGTTAAATTGAATAGATTTCATGTAATTGATGGTCCACGGGTATTTTTTTTTCAAAATGAATATAGTTTATTATTAGGAAAGAAACAAAAGTTAATTGCAAGTTTATTGCTTGAAAAATAGTCCTGGTAACAGCAAGAGGAGCCTAATCAACATGAGGTGATTAGAAATTCTCATTATTTAGGAATTAAACCAGAAAACATTGGTACGAAATGCAAACCCAGATGAATGGCACCTTTTGCCAATGGATTTAAATGGATTTGGATTTTTATTTGTGTTTATACTTGTTTGAATCAATTAATATTCTAGGTTATTTAGCCACATGTGTTATACTTCATGATCAATGTATCAAAAAGTGTGTTTGGAATCAAAAGAAGAGGCTTGTTAAACCAAAAATGATGGGAGCAACTCTTTAATTTTGAATTCAACAAATAATATCAATAAGAAAATGTAATTCAAAATCAAGGACTGAATTTAATGTTAAATTGAATGAATTCATGTAATTGATGGTCGACGGGCATTTTTTTCAAAATGAATATAGTTATTAAGAAAAAAACAAAAATGTTAATTTCAAGTTTATTGCATGAAAAAATAGTCCTGGTAACAACAAGAGGAGCCTAATTAACATTAGGAGATTAGAAATTGTCATTATTTATAGGAATTAATTAAACTAGAAATCATTTGTACGAAATGCAAACCCAAAAGGAATGGCACACCTTTTGCCAATGGATTTTAAATGGATTTGGATTTTTTTTAGTGTGTTTATACTTGTTTGAATCAATTAATATATACTAGGTTTGTTTAGCCACATGTGTTATACTTCATGATCAATGTATCAAAAAGTATGTTTGGAATCAAAAGAAGAGGCTTGTTAACCAAAAAATGATGGGAGCAACTCTCATCGATTTTGAATTCAACAAATAATATCAATAAAGAAAATGCAATTCAAAATGAAGGACTGAATTGTTTGTTAAATTGAATGAATTCATGTAATTGATGGTCGACGGGCATTTTTTTTTTCAAAAATGAATATAGTTATTAAGAAAGAAACAAAAGTTAATTTCAAGTTTATTGCATGAAAAATAGTCCTGGTAACAACAAGAGGAGCCTAATTAACATTAGGAGATTAGAAATTGTCATTATTTAGGAATTAAACTCAGATAAACATTTGTACGAAATGCAAACCCAAATGAATGGCACCTTTTTGCCAATGGATTTAAATAGATTTGGATTTTTATTAGTGTTTTTATACTTGTTTGAATCAATTAAATATACTAGGTTGTTTAGCCACATGTGTTATATACTTCATGATCAATGTATCAAAAAAGTGTGTTTGGAATCAAAAGAAGAGGCTTGTTAACCAAAAATGATGGGAGCAACTCTTTAATTTTTGAATTCAACAAAAATAATATCAATAAGAAATGCAATTCAAAATCAAGGACTGGAATTGTTTGTTAAATTGAATGAATTCATGTAATTGAATGGTCCACGGGCATTTTTTTCAAAAATGAATATAGTTATTAAGAAAGAAACAAAAGTTTAATTTCAAGTTTATTGCATGAAAAATAGTCCTGGTAACAACAAGAGGAGCCTAATTAACATGAGGTGATTAGAAAAATTCTCATTATTTTTAGGAATTAAACCAGAAAACATTTGTACGAAAATGCAAACCCAGATGAATGGCACCTTTTGCCAATGGATTTAAATGGATTTGGATTTTTATTGTGTTTATATATCTTGTTGTTTGAATCAATTAATATACTAGGTTGTTTAGCCACATGTGTTATATTTCATGATCAATGTATCAAAAAAAGTGTGTTTGGAATCAAAAGAAGAGGCTTGTTAACCAAAAATGATGGGAGCAACTCTCTTAATTTTGGAATTCAACAAATAATATCAATAAGAAATGTAATTCAAAATCAAGGACTGAATTGTTTGTTAAATTGAATGAATTCATGTAATTGATGGTCCACGGGCATTTTTTTTTCAAAATGAATATAGTTATTAAGAAAGAAACAAAAAGTTAATTTCAAGTTTATGCATGAAAAATAGTCCTGGTAACAACAAGAGGAGCCTAATTAACATTAGGTGATTAGAAATTGTCATTATTTAGGAATTAAACCAGAAAATCATTTGTACGAAATGCAAACCCAGAGGAATGGCACCTTTTTGCCAATGGATTTAAATGGATTTTTGGATTTTTATTAGTGTTTTATACTTGTTTGAATCAATTAATATACTAGGTTGTTTAGCCACATGTGTTATACTTCATGATCAATGTATCAAAAAGTGTGTTTTGGAATCAAAAGAAGAGGCTTGTTAACCAAAAATGATGGGAGCAACTCTTTAATTTTTGAATTCAACAAATAATATCAATAAGAAATGCAATTCAAAATCAAGGACTGAAATTAATTTTGTTAAATTGAATGAATTCATGTAATTGATGGTCCACGGGCATTTTTTTTCAAAATGAATATAGTTATTATTAAGAAAGAAAACAAATGTTAATTTCAAGTTTATTGCATGAAAAAAATAGTCCTGGTAACAACAAGAGGAGCCTAATTAACATTAGGAGATTAGAAATTGTCATTATTTAGGAATTAAACTAGAAATCATTTGTACGAAATGCAAACCCAAATGAATGGCACCTTTTTGCCAATGGATTTAAATGGATTTGGATTTTTATTTAGTGTTTATACTTGTTTTTGAAATCAATTAATATACTAGGTTGTTTAGCCACATGTGTTATACTTCATGATCAATGTATCAAAAAGTATGTTTTTGGAATCAAAAGAAGAGGCTTGTTAACCAAAAATGATGGGAGCAACTCTTCGATTTTGAAATTCAACAAATAATATCAAATAAGAAATGCAATTCAAAATGAAGGACTGAATTGTTTGTTAAATTGAATGAATTCATGTAATTGATGGTCGACGGGCATTTTTTTTCAAAATGAATATAGTTATTAAGAAAGAAACACAAATGTTAATTTCAAGGTTATTGCATGAAAAATATAGTCCTGGTAACAACAAGAGGAGCCTAATTAACATTAAGAGATTAGAAATTGTCATTATTTAGGAATTAAACCTCGTTAACATTTGTAACGAAATGCAAACCCTGATGAATGGCACCTTTTGCCTGTGGATTTAAAATAGATTTGAATTTTTATTGGTGTTTATACTTGTTTTTGAATCAATTAATATACTATATTGTTTAGCCACATGTGTTATATTTCATGATCAATGTATCAAAAAGTGTGTTTGGAATCAAAAGAAGAGGCTTTGTTAACCAAAAAATGATGGGAGCAACTCTTTAATTTTGAATTCAACAAATAATATCAAAGAAGAAATGTAATTCAAAATCAAGGACTGATTTAATGTTAAATTGAATGAATTCATGTAATTGATGGTCCACGGGGTATTTTTTTTCAAAAATGAATATAGTTATTAGGAAAGAAACAAAAGTTAATTGCAAGTTTATTGCTTGAAAAAAAATAGTCCTGGTAAACAACAAGAGGAGCCTAATTAACATGAGGTGATTAGAAATTCTCATTATTTAGGAATTAAAACCAGAAAAATTTTGTACGAAAATGCAAACCCAGATGAATGGCACCTTTTGCCAATGGATTTAAATGGATTTGGGATTTTTATTAGTGTTTATACTTGTTTTTGAATCAATTAATATACTAGGTTATTTAGCCACATGTGTTATACTTTCATGATCAATGTATCAAAAAGTGTGTTTGGAATCAAAAGAAGAGGCTTGTTAACCAAAAATGATGGGAGCAACTCTTTAATTTTGAATTCAACAAATAATATCAAGAAGAAATGCAATTCAAAATCAAGGACTGAATTTAATGTTAAATTTGAATGAATTCATGTAATTGATGGTCCACGGGCATTTTTTTTTCAAAATGAATATAGTTATTAAGAAAGAAACAAATGTTTAATTTCAAGGTTATTGCATGAAAAATAGTCATCCTGGTAACAACAAGAGGAGCCTAATTAACATTAGGAGATTAGAAATTGTCATTATTTTTAGGAATTAAACTAGTTAACATTTGTACGAAATGCAAACCCAAATGAATGGCACCTTTTGCCAATGGATTTTAAATGGATTTGGATTTTTATTTAGTGTTTATACTTGTTTGAATCAATTAATATACTAGGTTGTTTAGCCACAATGGTGTGTTATACTTCATGATCAATGTATCAAAAAAGTGTGTTTGGAATCAAAAGAAGAGGCTTGTTAAACCAAAAATGATGGGAGCAACTCTCTTTAATTTTGAAATTCAACAAATAATATCAATAAGAAATGCAATTCAAAATCAAAGGACTGAATTTGTTTGTGTAAATTGAATGAATTCATGTAATTGATGGTCCACGGGCATTTTTTTTTTTTCAAAATGAATATAGTTATTAAGAAAGAAACAAAAGTTAATTTCAAGGTTTATTGCATGAAAAAATAGTCCTGGTAACAACAACAAGAGGAGCCTAATTAACATGAGGTGATTAGAAATTGTCATTATTTTAGGAATTAAACAGTTAACATTTGTACGAAATGCAAACCCAAAGGAATGGCACCTTTTGCCAATGGATTTTAAATATATTTTGGATTTTTATTTAGTGTTTATATACTTGTTTGAATCAATTAATATACTAGGTTGTTTTAGCCACATGTGTTATATTTCATGATCAATGTATCAAAAAGTGTGTTTGGAATCAAAAGAAGAGGCTTGTTAACCAAAAATGATGGGAGCAACTCTTTAATTTTAAATTTTTGAATTCAACAAATAATATCAATAAGAAATGCAATTCAAAATCAAGGACTGAATTTTTTTGTTAAATTGAATTGAATTCATGTAATTGATGGTCCACGGGCATTTTTTTTCAAAATGAATATAGTTATTAAGAAAGAAACAAAAGTTAATTTCAAGGTTTATTGCATGAAAAAATAGTCCTGGTAACAACAAGAGGAGCCTAATTAACATTAGGTGATTAGAAATTGTCATTATTTAGGAATTAAAAAAGTTAACATTTTGTACGAAATGCAAACCCAGATGAATGGCACCTTTTGCCAATGGATTTAAATAGATTTGGATTTTTATTAGTGTTTTATACTTGTTTGAATCAATTAATATACTAGGTTGTTTAGCCACATGTGTTATATTTCATGATCAATGTATCAAAAAGTGTGTTTGGAAATCAAAAGAAGAGGCTTGTTAACCAAAAAATGATGGGAGCAACTCTTTAATTTTTGAATTCAAACAAATAATATCAATAAGAGAATGCAATTCAAAATCAAGGACTGAATTGTTTTGTTAAATTGAATGAATTCATGTAATTGATGGTCCACAGGGCATTTTTTTTTTCAAAAATGAATATAGTTATTAAGAAAGAAAAAAAAAGTTAATTTCAAGTTTATTGCATGAAAAATAGTCCTGGTAACAACAAGAGGAGCCTAATTAACATTAGGTGATTTAGAAATTCTCATTATTTAGGAATTAAAAACTAGTTAACATTTTGTACGACGAAATGCAAACCCAGATGAATGGCACCCTTTTGCCAATGATGGATTTTAAATAGATTTGGATTTTTATTGGTGTTTATACTTGTTTGAATCAATTAATATACTAGGTTGTTTAGCCACATGTGTTATACTTTCATGATCAATGTATCAAAAAGTGTGTTTTGGAATCAAAAGAAGAGGCTTGTTAACCAAAAATGATGGGGAGCAACTCTCTAATTTTTGAATTCAACAAATAATATCAATAAGAAATGCAATTCAAAATCAAGGACTGAATTGTTTGTTAAATTGAATGAATTCATGTAATTGATGGTCCACGGGCATTTTTTTTCAAAATGAATATAGTTATTAAGAAAGAAACAAAAAAGTTAATTTCAAGTTTATTGCATGAAAAATAGTCCTGGTAACAACAAGAGGAGCCTAATTAACATTAGGTGATTAGAAATTCTCATTATTTAGGAATTAAAACCAGTTAACATTTGTACGAAATGCAAACCCAGAATGAATGGCACCCTTTTGCCAATGGATTTAAATAGATTTGGATTTTTATTGGTGTTTATACTTGTTTTGAATCAATTAATATACTAGGTTGTTTTAGCCACATGTGTTATACTTCATGATCAATGTATCAAAAAAGTGTGTTTGGAATCAAAAGAAGAGGCTTTGTTAACCAAAAATGATGGGAGCAACTCTCTTTAATTTTGAATTCAACAAATAATATCAATAAGAAATGCAATTCAAAATCAAGGACTGAATTGTTTGTTAAATTGAATGAATTCATGTAATTGATGGTCCACGGGCATTTTTTTTTTCAAAATGAATATAGTTATTAAGAAAGAAAAAAAAAAATGTTAATTTCAAGGTTTATTGCATGAAAAATAGTCCTGGTAACAACAAGAGGAGCCTAATTAACATTAGGTGATTAGAAGAAATTGTCATTATTTAGGAATTAAACTAGTTAACATTTTGTACGAAAATGCAAACCCAGATGAATGGCACCTTTTGCCAATGGATTTTAAATAGATTTGGATTTTTATTTAGTGTTTATACTTGTTTGAAATCAATTAATATACTAGGTTGTTTAGCCACATGTGTTATACTTCATGATCAAATGTATCAAAAAGTGTGTTTGGAATCAAAAAGAAGAGGCTTGTTAACCCAAAAATGATGGGGAGCAACTCATTTAATTTTGAATTCAACAAATAATATCAATAAGAAATGCAATTCAAAATCAAGGACTGAATTGTTTGTTAAATTGAATGAATTCATGTAATTTGATTCCATTCATGTAATTGATGGTCCAGACGGGCATTTTTTTTCAAAATGATTATAGTTATTAAGAAAGAAACAAATGTTAATTTCAAGTTTATTGCATGAAAAAAGTAGTCCTGGTAACAATCAAGAGGAGCCTAATTAACATTAAGAGATTAGAAATTAAGAGATTAGAAATTGTCATTATTTAAATTAAACTCGTTAACATTTGTAACGAAATGCAAACCCTGATGAATGGCAAGTTTTGCCTGTGGATTTAAATAGATTTGAATTTGTATTGGTGTTTATACTTGTTTGAATCAATTAATATACTATATTGTTTAGCCACATGAGTTATATTTCATGATCAATGTATCAAAAAGTGTGTTTGGAATCAACAGAAGAGGCTTGTTAACCAAAAAATGATGGGAGCAACTCTTTAATTTTAAATTCAACAAATAATATCAAGAAGAAATGTAATTCAAAATCAAGGACTGGATTTAATGTTAAATTGAATAGATTCATGTAATTGATGGTCCACGGGTATTTTTTTCAAAATGAATATAGTTATTAGGAAAGAAACAAAAGTTAATTGCAAGTTTATTGCTTGAAAAAATAGTCCTGGGTAACAGCAAGAGGAGCCTAATCAACATGAG
>JBAPLH010000367.1:0-72381 GCA_037897445.1 Ceriops zippeliana | reverse complement strand
TGTGTTATACTTCATGATCAATGTATCAAAAAGTGTGTTTGGAATCAAAAGAAGAGGCTTGTTAACCAAAAATGATGGGAGCAACTCTTAATTTTGAATTCTACAATTAAAAATATCAATAAGAAATGCAATTCAAGAAACAAGGACTGAATTTAATGTTAACATTTGACTGAATTCATGTAATTATTATTGCCACGTTTCGCAGTTTTTTTATATCAAAAGGTGTGTTTGGAATCGAAAGAAGAGGCTTGTTAACCAAAAAATGATGGGAGCAACTCATCGATTTTGAATTCAACAAATAATATCAAGAGGAAATGCAATTCAAAATCAAGGACTGAATTGTTTGTTAAATTGAATGAATTCATGTAATTGATGGTCGACGGGCATTTTACTCAAAATGAATATAGTTATTAAGAAAGAAACAAATCTTAATTTCAAGGTTATTGCATGAAAAAATAGTCCTGGTAAACAACAAGAGGAGCCTAATTAACATTAGGAGATTAGAAATTGTCGTTTATTTTAGGAATTAAACTCGTTAACATTTGTACGAAATGCAAACCCTGATGAATGGCGCCTTTTGCTTGTGGATTTAAATAGATTTGGATTTTTATTGGTGTTTATACTTGTTTGAATCAATTAATATACTAGGTTGTTTAGCCACATGTGTTATATTTCATGATAAATGTATCAAAAGGTGTGTTTGGAATCGAAAGAAGAGGCTTGTTAACGAAAAATGATGGGAGCAACTCTTTAATTTTGAATTCAACAAATAATATCAAGAGGAAATGCAATTCAAAATCAAGGACTGAATTTAATTGTTAAATTGAATGAATTCATGTAATTGATGGTCCACGGATATTTTATTCAAAATGAATATAGTTATTAAGAAAGAAACAAATGTTAATTTCAAGTTTATTGCATGAAAAATAGTCCTGGTAACAACAAGAGGAGCCTAATTAACATTAGGAGATTAGAAATTGTCATTATGTATGAATTAAACCAGAAATCATTTGTATGAAATGCAAACCCAGAGGAATGGCACCTTTTGCCAATGGATTTAAATGGATTTGTATTTTTATTAGTGTTTATACTTGTTTGAATCAATTAATATACTAGGTTGTTTAGCCACATGTGTTAAACTTCATGATCAATGTATCAAAAAGTTTGTTTGGAATCACAAGAAGAGGCTTGTTAACCAAAAATGATGGGAGCAACTCTTTAATTTTGAATTCAACAAATAATATCAAGAGGAAATGTAATTCAAAATCAAGGACTGAAATTTAATGTTAAATTGAATGGATTCATGTAATTGATGGTCCACGGGCATTTTTTTAAAAATGAATATAGTTATTAAGAAAGAAAACAAATGTTAATTTCAAGTTTATTGCAGGAAAAATAGTCCTGGTAACAAACAATGAGGAGCCTAATTAACATTAGGAGATTAAAAAATTGTCATTATTTAGGAATTATACTCGTTAACATTTGTACGAAATGCAAAACCCTGATGAATGGCGCCTTTTTTGCCTGTGGATTTAAATAGATTTGGATTTTTATTGGTGTTTTTATACTTATTTGAATCAATTAATATACTAGGTTGTTTAGCCACATGTGGTATATTTCATGATCAATGTATCAAAAAGTGTGTTTTGGAATCAAAAAGAAGAGGCTTGTTAACCAAAAATGATGGAGAGCAACTCATCAATTTTCAATTCAACAAATAATATCAATAAGAAATGCAATTCAAAATCAAGGACTGAATTGTTTGTTAAATTGAATGAATTCATACAATTGATGGTCGACAGGCATTTTTTTCAAAATGAATATAGTTATTAAGAAAGAAACAAATGTTAAGTTCAAGGTTATTGCATGAAAAATAGTCCTGGTAACAACAAGAGGAGTCTAATTAACATTAGGAGATTAGAAATTATCGTTATTTAGGAATTAAACTCGTTAACATTTGTACGAAATGCAAACCCTGATGAATGGCGCCTTTTGCCTGTGGATTTAAATAGATTTGGATTTTTATTGGTGTTTATACTTGTTTGAATCAATTAATATACTAGGTTGTTTAGCCACATGTGTTATATTTCATGATCAATGTATCAAAAAGTGTGTTTGGAATCAAAAGAAGAGGCTTGTTAACCAAAAATGAAGGGAGCAACTCTTTAAATTTGAATCCAACAAATAATATCAAGAAAAAATGCAATTCAAAATCATGGACTGAATTTAATGTTAAATTGAATGGATTCATGTAATTGATGGTCCACGGGTATTTTTTTCAAAATGAATATATTTATTAAGAAAGAAACAAAAGTTAATTTCAAGTTTATTGCATGAAAAATAATTCTGGGTAACAACAAGAGGAGCCTAATCAACATGAAGTGATTAGAAATTTTCATTATTTAGGAATTAAACCAGAAAACATTGGTACGAAATGTAAACCCAGATGAATGGCACCTTTTGCCAATGGATTTAAATGGATTTGGATTTTTATTAGTGTTTATACTTGTTTGAATCAATTAATATACTAGGTTGTTTAGCCACATGTGTCATACTTCATGATCAATGTATCAAAAAGTGTGTTTGGAATCAAAAGAAGAGACTTGTTAACCAAAAATGATGGGATCAACTCATCGATTTTGAATTCAACAAATAATATCAATAAGAAATGCAATTCAAAATCAAGAACTGAATTGTTTGTTAAATTGAATGAATTCATGTAATTGATGGTCGACGGGCATTTTTTTCAAAATGAATATAGCTATTAAGAAAGAAACAAATGTTAAGTTCAAGGTTATTGCATGAAAAATAGTCCTGGTAACAACAAGAGGAGTCTAATTAACATTAGGAGATTAGAAATTGTCGTTATTTAGGAATTAAACTCGTTAACATTTGTACGAAATGTAAACCCTGATGAATGGCACCTTTTGCCTGTGGATTTAAATAGATTTGGATTTTTATTGGTGTTTATACTTGTTTGAATCAATTAATATACTAGGTTGTTTAGCCACATGTGTTATATTTCATGATAAATGTATCGAAAAGTGTGTTTTGGAATGAAAAGAAGAGGCTTGTTAACAAAAAAAAATGATGGGAGCAACTCTTTAATTTTGAATTCAACAAATAATATCAAGAGGAAATGCAATTCAAAATCAAGGACTGAATTGTTTGTTAAATTGAATGAATTCATGTAAATTGATGGTCGACGGGCATTTTATTCAAAATGAATATATAGTTATTAAGAAAGAAACAAATCTTAATTTCAAGGTTATTGCATGAAAAATAGTCCCTGGTAACAACAAGAGGAGCCTAATTAACATTAGGGGATTAGAAATTGTCATTATTTAGGAATTAAACCAGAAATCATTTGTACGAAATGCAAACCCAGAGGAATGGCACCTTTTGCCAATGGATTTAAATGGATTTGTATTTTTATTAGTGTTTATACTTGTTTGAATCAATTAATATACTACTAGTTGTTTAGCCACATGTGTTATACTTCATGATCAATGTATCAAAAAGTGTGTTTTTGGAATCAAAAGAAGAGGCTTGTTTAAACCAAAAATGATGGGAGCAACTCTTTAATTTTGAATTCAACAAATAATATCAAGAGGAAATGTAATTCAAAATCAAGGACTGAATTTAATGTTAAATTTGAATGGATTCATGTAATTGATGGTCCACGGGCATTTTTTTTAAAAATGAATATAGTTATTAAGAAAGAAACAAACGTTAATTTCAAGTTTATTGCAGGAAAAATAGTCCTGGTAACAACAAGAGTAGCCTAATTAACATTAGGAGATTAAAAATTGTCATTATTTAAGAATTAGACTCGTTAAACATTTGTACGAAATGCAAACCCTGATGAATGGCGCCTTTTGCCTGTGGATTTTTAAATAGATTTGGATTTTTATTGGTGTTTTATACTTGTTTGAATCAATTAATATACTAGGTTGTTTAGCCACATGTGTTATATTCCATGATCAATGTATCAAAAAGTGTGTTTGGAATCAAAAGAAGAGGCTAGTTAACCAAAAATGAAGGGAGCAACTCTTTAATTTTGAAATCCAACAAATAATATCAAGAAGAAATGCAATTCAAAATCAAGGACTGAATTTAATGTTAAATTGAATGGATTCATGTAATTGATGGTCCACGGGTATTTTTTTCAAAATGAATATATTTTTAAAGAAAGAAACAAAAGTTAATTTCAATTTTATTGCATGAAAAATAGTCCTGGGTAACAACAAGAGGAGCCTAATCGACATGAAGTGATTAGAAATTTCTCATTATTTACGAATTAAACCAGAAAACATTGGTATGAAATGCAAACCCAGATGAATGGCACCTTTTGCCAATGGATTTAAATGGATTTGGATTTTTATTAGTGTTTATACTTGTTTGAATCAATTAATATACTAGGTTGTTTAGCCACATGTGTCATACTTCATGATCAATGTATCAAAAAGTGTGTTTGGAATCAAAAGAAGGGACTTGTTAACCAAAAATGATGGGAGCAACTCATCGATTTTGAATTCAACAAATAATATCAATAAGAAATGCAATTCAAAATCAAGAACTGAATTGTTTGTTAAATTGAATGAATTCATGTAGTTGATGGTCGACGGGCATTTTTTTTCAAAATGAATATAGTTATTAAGAAAGAAACAAATGTTAAGTTCAAGGATATTGCATGAAAAATAGTCCTGGTAACAACAAGAGGAGTCTAATTAACATTAGGAGATTAGAAATTGTCGTTATTTAGGAATTAAAAACCGTTAACATTTGTACGAAATGCAAACCCCTGATGAATGGCACCTTTTGCCTGTGGATTTAAATAGATTTGGATTTTTATTGGTGTTTTTATACTTGTTTGAATCAATTAATATACTAGGTTGTTTAGCCACATGTGTTATATTTCATGATAAATGTATCAAAAGGTGTGTTTTGGAATCAAAAGAAGAGGCTTGTTAACGAAAAATGATGGGAGCAACTCTTTAATTTTGAATTCAACAAATAATATCAAGAGGAAATGCAATTCAAAATCAAGGACTGAATTGTTTGTTAAATTGAATGAATTCATGTAATTCATGGTCGACGGACATTTTATTCAAAATGAATATAGTTATTAAGAAAGAAACAAATCTTAATTTCAAGGTTATTGCATGAAAAATAGTCCTGGTAACAACAACAAGAGGAGCCTAATTAACATTAGGAGATTAGAAATTGTCATTATGTAGGAATTAAACCAGAAATAATTTGTATGAAATGCAAACCCAGAGGAATGGCACCTTTTGCCAATGGATTTAAATGGATTTGTATTTTTATTAGTGTTTATACTTGTTTGAATCAATTAATATACTAGGTTGTTTTGCCACATGTGTTATACTTCATGATCAATGTATCAAAAAGTGTGTTTGGAATCAAAAGAAGAGGCTTGTTAACCAAAAATGATGGGAGCAACTCTTTAATTTTGAATTCAACAAATAATATCAAGAGGAAATGTAATTCAAAATCAAGGACTGAATTTAATGTTAAATTGAATGGATTCGTGTAATTGATGGTCCACGGGCATTTTTTTAAAAATGAATATAGTTATTAAGAAAGAAACAAGTGTTAATTTCAAGTTTATTGCATGAAAAATAGTCCTGGTAACAACAAGAGGAGCCTAATTAACATTAGGAGATTAAAAATTGTCATTATTTAGGAATTAAAACTCGTTAACATTTGTACGAAATGCAAACCCTGATGAATGGCGCCTTTTGCCTGTGGATTTTAAACAGATTTGGATTTTTATTGGTGTTTCTACTTGTTTGAATCAATTAATATACTAGGTTGTTTAGCCACATGTGTTATATTTCATGATCAATGTATCAAAAAGTGTGTTTGGAATCAAAAGAAGAGGCTTGTTAACCAAAAATGAAGGGAGCAACTCTTTAAATTTTGAATCCAACAAATAATATCAAGAAGAAATGCAATTCAAAATCAAGGACTGAATTTAATGTTAAATTGAATGGATTCATGTAATTGATGGTCCACGGGTATTTTTTTGCAAAATGAATATATTTATTAAGAAAGAAACAAAAGTTAATTTCAAGTTTATTGCATGAAAAAAATAATTCTGGTAAACAACAAGAGGAGCCTAATCAACATGAAGTGATTAGAAATTCTCATTATTTAGGAATTAAACCAGAAAACATTGGTACGAAATGCAAACCCAGATGAATGGCACCTTTTGCCAATGGATTTAAATGGATTTCGATTTTTATTAGTGTTTATACTTGTTTGAATCAATTAATATACTAGGTTGTTTAGCCACATGTGTCATACTTCATGATCAATGTATCAAAAAGTGTGTTTGGAATCAAAAGAAGAGACTTGTTAACCAAAAATGATGGGAGCAACTCATCGATTTTGAATTCAACAAATAATATCAATAAGAAATGCAATTCAAAATCAAGAACTAAATTGTTTGTTAAATTGAATGAATTCATGTAATTGATGGTCGACGGGCATTTTTTTCATAATGAATATAGTTATTAAGAAAGAAACAAATGTTAAGTTCAAGGTTATTGCATGAAAAATAGTCCTGGTAACAACAAGAGGAGTCTAATTAACATTAGGAGATTAGAAATTGTCGTTATTTAGGAATTAAACTCGTTAACATTTGTACGAAATGCAAACCCTGATGAATGGCACCTTTTTCCTGTGGATTTAAAATAGATTTGGATTTTTATTGGTGTTTATACTTGTTTGAATCAATTAATATACTAGGTTGTTTAGCCACATGTGTTATATTTCATGATAAATGTATCGAAAAGTGTGTTTGGAATGAAAAGAAGAGGCTTGTTAACAAAAAATGATGGGAGCAACTCTTTAATTTTGAATTCAACAAATAAAATCAAGAGGAAATGCAATTCAAAATCAAGGACTGAATTGTTTGTTAAATTGAATGAATTCATGTAATTGATGGTCGACGGGCATTTTATTCAAAATGAATATAGTTATTAAGAAAGAAACAAATCTTAACTTCAAGGTTATTGCATGAAAAATAGTCCTGGTAACAACAAGAGGAGCCTAATTAACATTAGGGGATTAGAAATTGTCATTATTTAGGAATTAAACCAGAAATCATTTGTACGAAATGCAAACCCAGAGGAATGGCACCTTTTGCCAATGGATTTAAATGGATTTGTATTTTTATTAGTGTTTATACTTGTTTGAATCAATTAATATACTAGGTTGTTTAGCCACATGTGTTATACTTCATGATCAATGTATCAAAAAGTGTGTTTGGAATCAAAAGAAGAGGCTTGTTAACCAAAAATGATGGGAGCAACTCTTTAATTTTGAATTCAACAAATAATATCAAGAGGAAATGTAATTCAAAATCAAGGACTGAATTTAATGTTAAATTGAATGGATTCCTGTAATTGATGGTCCACGGGCATTTTTTTAAAAATGAATATAGTTATTAAGAAAGAAACAAATGTTAATTTCAAGTTTATTGCAGGAAAAATAGTCCTGGTAACAACATGAGGAGCCTAATTAACATTAGGAGATTAAAAATTGTCATTATTTAGGAATTATACTCGTTAACATTTGTACGAAATGCAAACCCTGATGAATGGCGCCTTTTGCCTGTGGATTTAAATAGATTTGGATTTTTATTGGTGTTTATACTTATTTGAATCAATTAATATACTAGGTTGTTTAGCCACATGTGGTATATTTCATGATCAATGTATCAAAAAGTGTGTTTGGAATCAAAAGAAGAGGCTTGTTAACCAAAAATGATGGGAGCAACTCATCAATTTTCAATTCAACAAATAATATCAATAAGAAATGCAATTCAAAATCAAGGACTGAATTGTTTGTTAAATTGAATGAATTCATACAATTGATGGTCGACAGGCATTTTTTTCAAAATGAATATAGTTATTAAGAAAGAAACAAATGTTAAGTTCAAGGTTATTGCATGAAAAATAGTCCTGGTAACAACAAGAGGAGTCTAATTAACATTAGGAGATTAGAAATTATCGTTATTTAGGAATTAAACTCGTTAACATTTGTACGAAATGCAAACCCTGATGAATGGCGCCTTTTGCCTGTGGATTTAAATAGATTTGGATTTTTATTGGTGTTTATACTTGTTTGAATCAATTAATATACTAGGTTGTTTAGCCACATGTGTTATATTTCATGATCAATGTATCAAAAAGTGTGTTTGGAATCAAAAGAAGAGGCTTGTTAACCAAAAATGAAGGGAGCAACTCTTTAAATTTGAATCCAACAAATAATATCAAGAAAAAATGCAATTCAAAATCATGGACTGAATTTAATGTTAAATTGAATGGATTCATGTAATTGATGGTCCACGGGTATTTTTTTCAAAATGAATATATTTATTAAGAAAGAAACAAAAGTTAATTTCAAGTTTATTGCATGAAAAATAATTCTGGTAACAACAAGAGGAGCCTAATCAACATGAAGTGATTAGAAATTTTCATTATTTAGGAATTAAACCAGAAAACATTGGTACGAAATGTAAACCCAGATGAATGGCACCTTTTGCCAATGGATTTAAATGGATTTGGATTTTTATTTAGTGTTTTATACTTGTTTGAATCAATTAATATACTAGGTTGTTTAGCCACATGTGTCATACTTCATGATCAATGTATCAAAAAGTGTGTTTGGAATCAAAAGAAGAGACTTGTTAACCAAAAATGATGGGATCAACTCATCGATTTTGAATTCAACAAATAATATCAATAAGAAATGCAATTCAAAATCAAGAACTGAATTGTTTGTTAAATTGAATGAATTCATGTAATTGATGGTCGACGGGCATTTTTTTCAAAATGAATATAGCTATTAAGAAAGAAACAAATGTTAAGTTCAAGGTTATTGCATGAAAAAATAGTCCTGGTAACAACAAGAGGAGTCTAATTAACATTAGGAGATTAGAAATTGTCGTTATTTAGGAATTAAACTCGTTAACATTTGTACGAAATGTAAACCCTGATGAA
Organism: Ceriops zippeliana; assembly: GCA_037897445.1. NCBI lineage: Eukaryota > Viridiplantae > Streptophyta > Magnoliopsida > Malpighiales > Rhizophoraceae > Ceriops > Ceriops zippeliana. The sequence continues at coordinate 63,349 of JBAPLH010000367.1, read as the reverse complement.
TGGCACCTTTTGCCTGTGGATTTAAATAGATTTGGATTTTTATTGGTGTTTATACTTGTTTGAATCAATTAATATACTAGGTTGTTTAGCCACATGTGTTATATTTCATGATAAATGTATCGAAAAGTGTGTTTGGAATGAAAAGAAGAGGCTTGTTAACAAAAAATGATGGGAGCAACTCTTTAATTTTGAATTCAACAAATAATATCAAGAGGAAATGCAATTCAAAATCAAGGACTGAATTGTTTGTTAAATTGAATGAATTCATGTAATTGTTGGTCGACGGGCATTTTATTCAAAATGAATATAGTTATTAAGAAAGAAACAAATCTTAATTTCAAGGTTATTGCATGAAAAATAGTCCTGGTAACAACAAGAGGAGCCTAATTAACATTAGGGGATTAGAAATTGTCATTATTTAGGAATTAAACCAGAAATCATTTGTACGAAATGCAAACCCAGAGGAATGGCACCTTTTGCCAATGGATTTAAATGGATTTGTATTTTTATTAGTGTTTATACTTGTTTGAATCAATTAATATACTAGGTTGTTTAGCCACATGTGTTATACTTCATGATCAATGTATCAAAAAGTGTGTTTGGAATCAAAAGAAGAGGCTTGTTAACCAAAAATGATGGGAGCAACTCTTTAATTTTGAATTCAACAAATAATATCAAGAGGAAATGTAATTCAAAATCAAGGACTGAATTTAATGTTAAATTGAATGGATTCATGTAATTGATGGTCCACGGGCATTTTTTTAAAAATGAATATAGTTATTAAGAAAGAAACAAACGTTAATTTCAAGTTTATTGCAGGAAAAATAGTCCTGGTAACAACAAGAGTAGCCTAATTAACATTAGGAGATTAAAAATTGTCATTATTTAAGAATTAGACTCGTTAACATTTGTACGAAATGCAAACCCTGATGAATGGCGCCTTTTGCCTGTGGATTTAAATAGATTTGGATTTTTATTGGTGTTTATACTTGTTTGAATCAATTAATATACTAGGTTGTTTAGCCACATGTGTTATATTCCATGATCAATGTATCAAAAAGTGTGTTTGGAATCAAAAGAAGAGGCTAGTTAACCAAAAATGAAGGGAGCAACTCTTTAATTTTGAATCCAACAAATAATATCAAGAAGAAATGCAATTCAAAATCAAGGACTGAATTTAATGTTAAATTGAATGGATTCATGTAATTGATGGTCCACGGGTATTTTTTTCAAAATGAATATATTTATTAAGAAAGAAACAAAAGTTAATTTCAATTTTATTGCATGAAAAATAGTCCTGGTAACAACAAGAGGAGCCTAATCGACATGAAGTGATTAGAAATTCTCATTATTTATGAATTAAACCAGAAAACATTGGTATGAAATGCAAACCCAGATGAATGGCACCTTTTGCCAATGGATTTAAATGGATTTGGATTTTTATTAGTGTTTATACTTGTTTGAATCAATTAATATACTAGGTTGTTTAGCCACATGTGTCATACTTCATGATCAATGTATCAAAAAGTGTGTTTGGAATCAAAAGAAGGGACTTGTTAACCAAAAATGATGGGAGCAACTCATCGATTTTGAATTCAACAAATAATATCAATAAGAAATGCAATTCAAAATCAAGAACTGAATTGTTTGTTAAATTGAATGAATTCATGTAGTTGATGGTCGACGGGCATTTTTTTCAAAATGAATATAGTTATTAAGAAAGAAACAAATGTTAAGTTCAAGGATATTGCATGAAAAATAGTCCTGGTAACAACAAGAGGAGTCTAATTAACATTAGGAGATTAGAAATTGTCGTTATTTAGGAATTAAACTCGTTAACATTTGTACGAAATGCAAACCCTGATGAATGGCACCTTTTGCCTGTGGATTTAAATAGATTTGGATTTTTATTGGTGTTTATACTTGTTTGAATCAATTAATATACTAGGTTGTTTAGCCACATGTGTTATATTTCATGATAAATGTATCAAAAGGTGTGTTTGGAATCAAAAGAAGAGGCTTGTTAACGAAAAATGATGGGAGCAACTCTTTAATTTTGAATTCAACAAATAATATCAAGAGGAAATGCAATTCAAAATCAAGGACTGAATTGTTTGTTAAATTGAATGAATTCATGTAATTCATGGTCGACGGACATTTTATTCAAAATGAATATAGTTATTAAGAAAGAAACAAATCTTAATTTCAAGGTTATTGCATGAAAAATAGTCCTGGTAACAACAAGAGGAGCCTAATTAACATTAGGAGATTAGAAATTGTCATTATGTAGGAATTAAACCAGAAATAATTTGTATGAAATGCAAACCCAGAGGAATGGCACCTTTTGCCAATGGATTTAAATGGATTTGTATTTTTATTAGTGTTTATACTTGTTTGAATCAATTAATATACTAGGTTGTTTTGCCACATGTGTTATACTTCATGATCAATGTATCAAAAAGTGTGTTTGGAATCAAAAGAAGAGGCTTGTTAACCAAAAATGATGGGAGCACTCATCTTTAATTTTGAATTCAACAAATAATATCAAGAGGAAATGTAATTCAAAATCAAGGACTGAATTTAATGTTAAATTGAATGGATTCATGTAATTGATGGTCCACGGGCATTTTTTTTAAAAATGAATATAGTTATTAAGAAAAGAAACAAGTGTTAATTTCAAGTTTATTGCATGAAAAAATAGTCCTGGTAACAACAAGAGGAGCCTAATTAACATTAGGAGATTAAAAATTGTCATTATTTAGGAATTAAACTCGTTAACATTTGTACGAAATGCAAACCCTGATGAATGGCGCCTTTTGCCTGTGGATTTAAACAGATTTGGATTTTTATTGGTGTTTCTACTTGTTTGAATCAATTAATATACTAGGTTGTTTAGCCACATGTGTTATATTTCATGATCAATGTATCAAAAAGTGTGTTTGGGAATCAAAAGAAGAGGCTTGTTAACCAAAAATGAAGGGAGCAACTCTTTAAATTTGAATCCAACAAATAATATCAAGAAGAAATGCAATTCAAAATCAAGGACTGAATTTAATGTTAAATTGAATGGATTCATGTAATTGATGGTCCACGGGTATTTTTTGCAAAATGAATATATTTATTAAGAAAGAAACAAAAGTTAATTTCAAGTTTATTGCATGAAAAATAATTCTGGTAACAACAAGAGGAGCCTAATCAACATGAAGTGATTAGAAATTCTCATTATTTAGGAATTAAACCAGAAAACATTGGTACGAAATGCAAACCCAGATGAATGGCACCTTTTGCCAATGGATTTAAATGGATTTCGATTTTTATTAGTGTTTTTATACTTGTTTGAATCAATTAATATATACTAGGTTGTTTAGCCACATGTGTCATACTTCATGATCAATGTATCAAAAAGTGTGTTTGGAATCAAAAGAAGAGACTTGTTAACCAAAAATGATGGGAGCAACTCATCGATTTTGAATTCAACAAATAATATCAATAAGAAATGCAATTCAAAATCAAGAACTAAATTGTTTGTTAAATTGAATGAATTCATGTAATTGATGGTCGACGGGCATTTTTTTCATAATGAATATAGTTATTAAGAAAGAAACAAATGTTAAGTTCAAGGTTATTGCATGAAAAAAGTCCCTGGTAACAACAAGAGGAGTCTAATTAACATTAGGAGATTAGAAATTGTCGTTATTTAGGAATTAAACTCGTTAACATTTGTACGAAATGCAAACCCTGATGAATGGCACCTTTTTCCTGTGGATTTAAATAGATTTGGATTTTTATTGGTGTTTATACTTGTTTGAATCAATTAATATACTAGGTTGTTTAGCCACATGTGTTATATTTCATGATAAATGTATCGAAAAAGTGTGTTTGGAATGAAAAGAAGAGGCTTGTTAACAAAAAATGATGGGAGCAACTCTTTAATTTTGAATTCAACAAATAAAATCAAGAGGAAATGCAATTCAAAATCAAGGACTGAATTGTTTGTTAAATTGAATGAATTCATGTAATTGATGGTCGACGGGCATTTTATTCAAAATGAATATAGTTATTAAGAAAGAAACAAATCTTAACTTCAAGGTTATTGCATGAAAAATAGTCCTGGTAACAACAAGAGGAGCCTAATTAACATTAGGGGATTAGAAAATTGTCATTATTTAGGAATTAAAACCAGAAATCATTTGTACGAAATGCAAACCCAGAGGAATGGCACCTTTTGCCAATGGATTTAAATGGATTTGTATTTTTATTAGTGTTTATACTTGTTTGAATCAATTAATATACTAGGTTGTTTAGCCACATGTGTTATACTTCATGATCAATGTATCAAAAAGTGTGTTTGGAATCAAAAGAAGAGGCTTGTTAACCAAAAATGATGGGAGCAACTCTTTAATTTTGAATTCAACAAATAATATCAAGAGGAAATGTAATTCAAAATCAAGGACTGAATTTAATGTTAAATTGAATGGATTCCTGTAATTGATGGTCCACGGGCATTTTTTTAAAAATGAATATAGTTATTAAGAAAGAAACAAATGTTAATTTCAAGTTTATTGCAGGAAAAATAGTCCTGGTAACAACAAGAGTAGCCTAATTAACATTAGGAGATTAAAAATTGTCATTATTTAAGAATTAGACTCGTTAACATTTGTACGAAATGCAAACCCTGATGAATGGCGCCTTTTGCCTGTGGATTTAAATAGATTTGGATTTTTATTGGTGTTTATACTTGTTTGAATCAATTAATATACTAGGTTGTTTAGCCACATGTGTTATATTCCATGATCAATGTATCAAAAAGTGTGTTTGGAATCAAAAGAAGAGGCTTGTTAACCAAAAATGAAGGGAGCAACTCTTTAATTTTGAATCCAACAAATAATATCAAGAAGAAATGCAATTCAAAATCAAGGACTGAATTTAATGTTAAATTGAATGGATTCATATAATTGATGGTCCACGGGTATTTTTTTCAAAATGAATATATTTATTAAGAAAGAAACAAAAGTTAATTTCAAGTTTATTGCATGAAAAATAGTCCTGGTAACAACAAGAGGAGCCTAATCGACATGAAGTGATTAGAAATTCTCATTATTTACGAATTAAACCAGAAAACATTGGTATGAAATGCAAACCCAGATGAATGGCACCTTTTGCTAATGGATTTAAATGGATTTGGATTTTTATTAGTGTTTATACTTGTTTGAATCAATTAATATACTAGGTTGTTTAGCCACATGTGTCATACTTCATGATCAATGTATCAAAAAGTGTGTTTGGAATCAAAAGAAGGGACTTGTTAACCAAAAATGATGGGAGCAACTCACCGATTTTGAATTCAACAAATAATATCAATAAGAAATGCAATTCAAAATCAAGAACTGAATTGTTTGTTAAATTGAATGAATTCATGTAGGTGATGGTCGACGGGCATTTTTTTCAAAATGAATATAGTTATTAAGAAAGAAACAAATGTTAAGTTCAAGGATATTGCATGAAAAATAGTCCTGGTAAGAACAAGAGGAGTCTAATTAACATTAGGAGATTAGAAATTGTCGTTATTTAGGAATTAAACTCGTTAACATTTGTACGAAATGCAAACCCTGATGAATGGCACCTTTTGCCTGTGGATTTAAATAGATTTGGATTTTTATTGGTGTTTATACTTGTTTGAATCAATTAATATACTAGGTTGTTTAGCCACATGTGTTATATTTCATGATAAATGTATCAAAAGGTGTGTTTGGAATCAAAAGAAGAGGCTTGTTAACGAAAAATGATGGGAGCAACTCTTTAATTTTCAATTCAACAAATAATATCAAGAGGAAATGCAATTCAAAATCAAGGACTGAATTGTTTGTTAAATTGAATGAATTCATGTAATTCATGGTCGACGGACATTTTATTCAAAATGAATATAGTTATTAAGAAAGAAACAAATCTTAATTTCAAGGTTATTGCATGAAAAATAGTCCTGGTAACAACAAGAGGAGCCTAATTAACATTAGGAGATTAGAAATTGTCATTATGTAGGAATTAAACCAGAAATAATTTGTAGGAAATGCAAACCCAGAGGAATGGCACCTTTTGCCAATGGATTTAAATGGATTTGTATTTTTTATTAGTGTTTATACTTGTTTGAATCAATTAATATACTAGGTTGTTTTGCCACATGTGTTATACTTCATGATCAATGTATCAAAAAGTGTGTTTGGAATCAAAAGAAGAGGCTTGTTAACCAAAAATGATGGGAGCAACTCTTTAATTTTGAATTCAACAAATAATATCAAGAGGAAATGTAATTCAAAATCAAGGACTGAATTTAATGTTAAATTGAATGGATTCGTGTAATTGATGGTCCACGGGCATTTTTTTAAAAATGAATATAGTTATTAAGAAAGAAACAAGTGTTAATTTCAAGTTTATTGCATGAAAAATAGTCCTGGTAACAACAAGAGGAGCCTAATTAACATTAGGAGATTAAAAATTGTCATTATTTAGGAATTAAACTCGTTAACATTTGTACGAAATGCAAACCCTGATGAATGGCGCCTTTTGCCTGTGGATTTAAACAGATTTGGATTTTTATTGGTGTTTCTACTTGTTTGAATCAATTAATATACTAGGTTTGTTTAGCCACATGTGTTATATTTCATGATCAATGTATCAAAAAGTGTGTTTGGAATCAAAAGAAGAGGCTTGTTAACCAAAAATGAAGGGAGCAACTCTTTAAATTTGAATCCAACAAATAATATCAAGAAGAAATGCAATTCAAAATCAAGGACTGAATTTAATGTTAAATTGAATGGATTCATGTAATTGATGGTCCACGGGTATTTTTTTGCAAAATGAATATATTTATTAAGAAAGAAACAAAAGTTAATTTCAAGTTTATTGCATGAAAAAAATAATTCTGGTAACAACAAGAGGAGCCTAATCAACATGAAGTGATTAGAAATTCTCATTATTTAGGAATTAAACCAGAAAACATTGGTACGAAATGCAAACCCAGATGAATGGCACCTTTTGCCAATGGATTTAAATGGATTTCGATTTTTATTAGTGTTTATACTTGTTTGAATCAATTAATATACTAGGTTGTTTAGCCACATGTGTCATACTTCATGATCAATGTATCAAAAAGTGTGTTTGGAATCAAAAGAAGAGACTTGTTAACCAAAAATGATGGGAGCAACTCATCGATTTTGAATTCAACAAATAATATCAATAAGAAATGCAATTCAAAATCAAGAACTAAATTGTTTGTTAAATTGAATGAATTCATGTAATTGATGGTCGACGGGCATTTTTTTCAAAATGAATATAGTTATTAAGAAAGAAACAAATGTTAAGTTCAAGGTTATTGCATGAAAAATAGTCCTGGTAACAACAAGAGGAGTCTAATTAACATTAGGAGATTAGAAATTGTCGTTATTTAGGAATTAAACTCGTTAACATTTGTACGAAATGCAAACCCTGATGAATGGCACCTTTTGCCTGTGGATTTAAATAGATTTGGATTTTTATTGGTGTTTATACTTGTTTGAATCAATTAATATACTAGGTTGTTTAGCCACATGTGTTATATTTCATGATAAATGTATCGAAAAGTGTGTTTGGAATGAAAAGAAGAGGCTTGTTAACAAAAAATGATGGGAGCAACTCTTTAATTTTGAATTCAACAAATAATATCAAGAGGAAATGCAATTCAAAATCAAGGACTGAATTTTTTGTTAAATTGAATGAATTCATGTAATTGATGGTCGACGGGCATTTTATTCAAAATGAATATAGTTATTAAGAAAGAAACAAATCTTAATTTCAAGGTTATTGCATGAAAAATAGTCCTGGTAACAACAAGAGGAGCCTAATTAACATTAGGGGATTAGAAATTGTCATTATTTAGGAATTAAACCAGAAATCATTTGTATGAAATGCAAACCCAGAGGAATGGCACCTTTTGCCAATGGATTTAAATGGATTTGTATTTTTATTAGTGTTTATACTTGTTTGAATCAATTAATATACTAGGTTGTTTAGCCACATGTGTTATACTTCATGATCAATGTATCAAAAAGTGTGTTTGGAATCAAAAGAAGAGGCTTGTTAACCAAAAATGATGGGAGCAACTCTTTAATTTTGAATTCAACAAATAATATCAAGAGGAAATGTAATTCAAAATCAATGACTGAATTTAATGTTAAATTGAATGGATTCCTGTAATTGATGGTCCACGGGCATTTTTTTAAAAATGAATATAGTTATTAAGAAAGAAACAAATGTTAATTTCAAGTTTATTGCAGGAAAAATAGTCCTGGTAACAACAAGAGTAGCCTAATTAACATTAGGAGATTAAAAATTGTCATTATTTAAGAATTAGACTCGTTAACATTTGTACGAAATGCAAACCCTGATGAATGGCGCCTTTTGCCTGTGGATTTAAATAGATTTGGATTTTTATTGGTGTTTATACTTGTTTGAATCAATTAATATACTAGGTTGTTTAGCCACATGTGTTATATTCCATGATCAATGTATCAAAAAGTGTGTTTGGAATCAAAAGAAGAGGCTTGTTAACCAAAAATGAAGGGAGCAACTCTTTAATTTTGAATCCAACAAATAATATCAAGAAGAAATGCAATTCAAAATCAAGGACTGAATTTAATGTTAAATTGAATGGATTCATGTAATTGATGGTACACGGGTATTTTTTTCAAAATGAATATATTTATTAAGAAAGAAACAAAAGTTAATTTCAAGTTTATTGCATAAAAAATAGTCCTGGTAACAACAAGAGGAGCCTAATCGACATGAAGTGATTAGAAATTCTCATTATTTACGAATTAAACCAGAAAACATTGGTATGAAATGCAAACCCAGATGAATGACACCTTTTGCCAATGGATTTAAATGGATTTGGATTTTTATTAGTGTTTATACTTGTTTGAATCAATTAATATACTAGGTTGTTTAGCCACATGTGTCATACTTCATGATCAATGTATCAAAAAGTGTGTTTGGAATCAAAAGAAGGGACTTGTTAACCAAAAATGATGGGAGCAACTCACCGATTTTGAATTCAACAAATAATATCAATAAGAAATGCAATTCAAAATCAAGAACTGAATTGTTTGTTAAATTGAATGAATTCATGTAGGTGATGGTCGACGGGCATTTTTTTTCAAAATGAATATAGTTATTAAGAAAAAGAAACAAATGTTAAGTTCAAGGATATTGCATGAAAAATAGTCCTGGTAACAACAAGAGGAGTCTAATTAACATTAGGAGATTAGAAATTGTCGTTATTTAGGAATTAAACTCGTTAACATTTGTACGAAATGCAGACCCTGATGAATGGCACCTTTTGCCTGTGGATTTAAATAGATTTGGATTTTTATTGGTGTTTATACTTGTTTGAATCAATTAATATACTAGGTTGTTTAGCCACATGTGTTATATTTCATGATAAATGTATCAAAAGGTGTGTTTGGAATCAAAAGAAGAGGCTTGTTAACGAAAAATGATGGGAGCAACTCTTTAATTTTCAATTCAACAAATAATATCAAGAGGAAATGCAATTCAAAATCAAGGACTGAATTGTTTGTTAAATTGAATGAATTCATGTAATTCATGGTCGACGGACATTTTATTCAAAATGAATATAGTTATTAAGAAAGAAACAAATCTTAATTTCAAGGTTATTGCATGCATGAAAAATAGTCCTGGTAACAACAAGAGGAGCCTAATTAACATTAGGAGATTAGAAATTGTCATTATGTAGGAATTAAACCAGAAATCATTTGTATGAAATGCAAACCCAGAGGAATGGCACCTTTTGCCAATGGATTTAAATGGATTTGTATTTTTATTAGTGTTTATACTTGTTTGAATCAATTAATATACTAGGTTGTTTTGCCACATGTGTTATACTTCATGATCAATGTATCAAAAAGTGTGTTTGGAATCAAAAGAAGAGGCTTGTTAACCAAAAATGATGGGAGCAACTCTTTAATTTTTGAATTCAACAAATAATATCAAGAGGAAATGTAATTCAAAATCAAGGACTGAATTTAATGTTAAATTGAATGGATTCGTGTAATTGATGGTCCACGGGCATTTTTTTAAAAAATGAATATAGTTATTAAGAAAGAAACAAGTGTTAATTTCAAGTTTATTGCATGAAAAATATAGTCCTGGTAACAACAAGAGGAGCCTAATTAACATTAGGAGATTAAAAATTGTCATTATTTAGGAATTAAACTCGTTAACATTTGTACGAAATGCAAACCCTGATGAATGGCGCCTTTTGCCTGTGGATTTAAACAGATTTGGATTTTTATTGGTGTTTCTACTTGTTTTTGAATCAATTAATATATACTAGGTTGTTTAGCCACATGTGTTATATTTCATGATCAATGTATCAAAAAGTGTGTTTGGAATCAAAAGAAGAGGCTTGTTAACCAAAAATGAAGGGAGCAACTCTTTAAATTTGAATCCAACAAATAATATCAAGAAGAAATGCAATTCAAAATCAAGGACTGAATTTAATGTTAAATTGAATGGATTCATGTAATTGATGGTCCACGGGTATTTTTTGCAACATGAATATATTTATTAAGAAAGAAACAAAAGTTAATTTCAAGTTTATTGCATGAAAAATAATTCTGGTAACAACAAGAGGAGCCTAATCAACATGAAGTGATTAGAAATTCTCATTATTTAGGAATTAAACCAGAAAACATTGGTACGAAATGCAAACCCAGATGAATGGCACCTTTTGCCAATGGATTTAAATGGATTTGGATTTTTATTAGTGTTTATACTTGTTTGAATCAATTAATATACTAGGTTGTTTAGCCACATGTGTCATACTTCATGATCAATGTATCAAAAAGTGTGTTTGGAATCAAAAGAAGAGACTTGTTAACCAAAAATGATGGGAGCAACTCATCGATTTTGAATTCAACAAATAATATCAATAAGAAATGCAATTTCAAAATCAAGAACTGAATTGTTTGTTAAATTGAATGAATTCATGTAATTGATGGTCGACGGGCATTTTTTTCAAAATGAATATAGTTATTAAGAAAGAAACAAATGTTAAGTTCAAGGTTATTGCATGAAAAAATAGTCCTGGGTAACAACAAGAGGAGTCTAATTAACATTAGGAGATTAGAAATTGTCGTTATTTAGGAATTAAACTCGTTAACATTTGTACGAAATGCAAACCCTGATGAATGGCACCTTTTGCCTGTGGATTTAAATAGATTTGGATTTTTATTGGGGTTTTTATACTTGTTTGAATCAATTAATATACTAGGTTGTTTAGCCACATGTGTTATATTTCATGATAAATGTATCAAAAAGTGTGTTTGGAATGAAAAGAAGAGGCTTGTTAACAAAAAATGATGGGAGCAACTCTTTAATTTTGAATTCAACAAATAATATCAAGAGGAAATGCAATTCAAAATCAAGGACTGAATTGTTTGTTAAATTGAATGAATTCATGTAATTGATGGTCGACGGACATTTTATTCAAAATGAATATAGTTATTAAGAAAGAAACAAATCTTAATTTCAAGGTTATTGCATGCAAAATAGTCCTGGTAACAACAAGAGGAGCCTAATTAACATTAGGCGATTAGAAATTGTCATTATTTAGGATTTAAACCAGAAATCATTTGTACGAAATGCAAACCCAGAGGAATGGCACCTTTTGCCAATGGATTTAAATGGATTTGTATTTTTATTAGTGTTTATACTTGTTTGAATCAATTAATATACTAGGTTGTTTAGCCATATGTGTTATACTTCATGATCAATGTATCAAAAAGTGTGTTTGGAATCAAAAGAAGAGGCTCGCTAACCAAAAATGATGGGAGCAACTCTTTAATTTTGAATTCAAGAAATAATATCAAGAGGAAATATAATTCAAAATCAAGGACTGAATTTAATGTTAAATTGAATGGATTCATGTAATTGATGTTCCACGGGCATTTTTTTAAAAATGAATATAGTTATTAAGAAAGAAACAAAAGTTAATTTCAAGTTTATTGCATGAAAAATAGTCCTGGTAACAACAAGAGGAGCCTAATTAACATTAGGAGAGTAGAAATTGTCATTATTTAGGAATTAAACTCGTTAACATTTGTACGAAATGCAAACCCTGAAGAATGGCGCCTTTTGCCTGTGGATTTAAATAGATTTGGATTTTTATTGGTGTTTATACTTGTTTGAATCAATTAATATACTAGGTTGTTTAGCCACATGTGTTATATTCCATGATCAATGTATCAAAAAGTGTGTTTGGAATCAAAAGAAGAGGCTTGTTAACCAAAAATGAAGGGAGCAACTCTTTAATTTTGAATTCAACAAATAATATCAAGAAGAAATGCAATTCAAAATCAAGGACTGAATTTAATGTTAAATTGAATGGATTCATGTAATTGATGGTCCACGGGTATTTTTTCCAAAATGAATATATTTATTAAGAAAGAAACAAAAGTTAATTTCAAGTTTATTGCATGAAAAATAATTCTAGTAACAACAAGAGGAGCCTAATTAACATTAGATGATTAGAAATTGTCATTATTTAGGAATTAAACCAGTTAACATTTGTACGAAATGCAAAACCTGATGAATGGCACCTTTTGCCTGTGGATTTAAATAGATTTGGATTTTTATTTTTATTTATACTTGTTTGAAACAATTAATATACTAGGTTGTTTAGCCACATGTGTTATATTTCATGATCAATGTATCAAAAAGTGTGTTTGGAATCAAAAGAAGATGCTTGTTAACCAAAAATGATGGGAGCAACTCTTTAATTTTGAATTCAACAAATAATATCAAGAGGAAATGCAATTCAAAATCAAGGACTGAATTGTTTGTTAAATTGAATGAATTCATGTAATTGATGGTCGACGGACATTTTATTCAAAATGAATATAGTTATTAAGAAAGAAACAAATCTTAATTTCAAGGTTATTGCATGCAAAATAGTCCTGGTAACAACAAGAGGAGCCTAATTAACATTAGGCGATTAGAAATTGTCATTATTTAGGATTTAAACCAGAAATCATTTGTACGAAATGCAAACCCAGAGGAATGGCACCTTTTGCCAATGGATTTAAATGGATTTGTATTTTTATTAGTGTTTTTATACTTGTTTGAATCAATTAATATACTAGGTTGTTTAGCCATATGTGTTATACTTCATGATCAATGTATCAAAAAGTGTGTTTGGAATCAAAAGAAGAGGCTCGCTTACCAAAAATGATGGGAGCAACTCTTTAATTTTGAATTCAAGAAATAATATCAAGAGGAAATATAATTCAAAATCAAGGACTGAATTTAATGTTAACTTGAATGAATTCATGTAATTGATGGTGCACGTCCCTTTTTTTTCAAAATGAATATAGTTATTCAGAAAGAAAAAAAAGTTAATTTCAAGTTTATTGCATGAAAAATAGTCCTGGTAACAACAAGAGGAGCCTAATTAACATTAGTAGATTAGAAATTGTCATTATTTAGGAATTAAACCAGAAATCATTTGTACAAAATGCAAACCCAAAGGAATGGCACCTTTTGCCAATGGATTTAAATGGATTTGGATTTTTATTAGTGTTTATACTTGTTTAAATCAATTAATATACTAGGTTGTTTAGCCACATGTGTTCTACTTCATGATCAATGTATCAAAAAGTGTGTTTGGAATCAAAAGAAGAGACTTGTTAACCAAAAATGATGGGAGCAACTCTATAATTTTGAATTCAACAAATAATATCAATAAGAAATGCAATTCAAAATCAAGGACTGAATTGTTTGTTAAATTGAATGAATTCATGTAATTGATGGTCCATAGGATTTTTTTCAAAATGAATATAGTTATTAAGAAAGAAATAAAAGTTAATTTCAATGTTATTGCATGAAAAATAGTCCTGGTAACAACAAGAGGAGCCTAATTAACTTTTGGTGATTAGAAATTGTCATTATTTAGGAATTAAACCAGTTAACATTTGTACGAAATGCAAAACCTGATGAATGGCACCTTTTGCCTGTGGATTTAAATAGATTTGGATTTTTATTGGTGTTTATACTTGTTTGAAACAATTAATATACTAGGTTGTTTAGCCACATGTGTTATATTTCATGATCAATGTATCAAAAAGTGTGTTTGGATTCAAAAGAAGAGGCTTGTTAACCAAAAATGATGGGAGCAACTCTTTAATTTTGAATTCTACAATTAATATCAATAAGAAATGCAATTCAAAATCAAGGACTGAATTTAATGCTGACTTGAATGAATTCATGTAATTGATGGTCCACGTCCATTTTTTTCAAAATGAATATAGTTATTAAGAAAGAGACAAAAGTTAATTTCAAGGTTATTACATGAAAAATAGTCCTGGTAACAACAAAAGGAGCCTAATTAACATGAGGTGATTAGAAATTCTCATTATTTAGGAAATAAACCAGAAAACATTTGTACGAAATGCAAACCCAGATGAATGGAACCTTTTGCCAATGGATTTAAATGGATTTGGATTTTTATTCGTGTTTATACTTGTTTGAATCAATTAATATACTAGGTTGTTTAGCCACATGTGTTATACTTCATGATAAATGTATCAAAAAGTGTGTTTGGAATCAAAAGAAGAGGCTTGTTAACCAAAAATGATGGGAGCAACTCTTTAATTTTGAATTCAACAAATAATATCAAGAGGAAATGCAATTCAAAATCAAGGACTGAATTGTTTGTTAAATTGAATGAATTCATGTAATTGATGGTCGATGGGCATTTTTTTCAAAATGAATATAGTTATTAAGAAAGAAACAAATCTTAATTTCAAGGTTATTGCATGAAAAATAGTCTTGGTAACAACAAGAGGAGCCTAATTAACATTAGGAGATTAGAAATTGTCATTATTTAGGAATTAAACCAGAAATCATTTGTACGAAATGCAAACCCAGAAGAATGACACCTTTTGCCAATGGATTTAGATGGATTTGTATTTTTATTTGTGTTTATACTTGTTTGAATCAATTAATATACTAGGTTGTTTAGCCACATGTGTTATACTTCATGATCAATGTATCAAAAAGTGTGTTTGGAATCAAAAGAAGAGGCTTGTTAACCAAAAATGATGGGAGCAACTCTCTAATTTTGAATTCCACAAATAATATCAATAAGAAATGCAATTCAAAATCAAGGACAGAATTGTTTGTTAAATTGAATGAATTCATGTAATTGATGGTCGATGGGCATTTTTTTCAAAATGAATATAGTTATTAAGAAAGAAACAAATCTTAATTTCAAGGTTATTGCATGAAAAATAGTCTTGGTAACAACAAGAGGAGCCTAATTAACATTAGGAGATTAGAAATTGTCATTATTTAGGAATTAAACCAGAAATCATTTGTACGAAATGCAAACCCAGAAGAATGACACCTTTTGCCAATGGATTTAGATGGATTTGTATTTTTATTTGTGTTTATACTTGTTTGAATCAATTAATATACTAGGTTGTTTTGCCACATGTGTTATACTTCATGATCAATGTATCAAAAAGTGTGTTTGGAATCAAAAGAAGAGGCTTGTTAACCAAAAATGATGGGGGAGCAACTCTTTAATTTTGAATTCAACAAATAATATCAAGAGGAAATGTAATTCAAAATCAAGGACTGAATTTAATGTTAAATTGAATGGATTCGTGTAATTGATGGTCCACGGGCATTTTTTTAAAAATGAATATAGTTATTAAGAAAGAAACAAGTGTTAATTTCAAGTTTATTGCATGAAAAATAGTCC
This sequence comes from Ceriops zippeliana, assembly GCA_037897445.1. NCBI lineage: Eukaryota > Viridiplantae > Streptophyta > Magnoliopsida > Malpighiales > Rhizophoraceae > Ceriops > Ceriops zippeliana. Next base: position 47,532 of record JBAPLH010000367.1, on the reverse strand, counting down.
TGGTAACAACAAGAGGAGCCTAATTAACATTAGGAGATTAAAAATTGTCATTATTTAGGAATTAAACTCGTTAACATTTGTACGAAATGCAAACCCTGATGAATGGCGCCTTTTGCCTGTGGATTTAAACAGATTTGGATTTTTATTGGTGTTTCTACTTGTTTGAATCAATTAATATACTAGGTTGTTTAGCCACATGTGTTATATTTCATGATCAATGTATCAAAAAGTGTGTTTGGAATCAAAAGAAGAGGCTTGTTAACCAAAAATGAAGGGAGCAACTCTTTAAATTTGAATCCAACAAATAATATCAAGAAGAAATGCAATTCAAAATCAAGGACTAAATTTAATGTTAAATTGAATGGATTCATGTAATTGATGGTCCACGGGTATTTTTTGCAAAATGAATATATTTATTAAGAAAGAAACAAAAGTTAATTTCAAGTTTATTGCATGAAAAATAATTCTGGTAACAACAAGAGGAGCCTAATCAACATGAAGTGATTAGAAATTCTCATTATTTAGGAATTAAACCAGAAAACATTGGTACGAAATGCAAACCCAGATGAATGGCACCTTTTGCTAATGGATTTAAATGGATTTGGATTTTTATTAGTGTTTTATACTTGTTTGAATCAATTAATATACTAGGTTGTTTAGCCACATGTGTCATACTTCATGATCAATGTATCAAAAAGTGTGTTTGGAATCAAAAGAAGAGACTTGTTAACCAAAAATGATGGGAGCAACTCATCGATTTTGAATTCAACAAATAATATCAATAAGAAATGCAATTCAAAATCAAGAACTGAATTGTTTGTTAAATTGAATGAATTCATGTAATTGATGGTCGACGGGCATTTTTTTTCAAAATGAATATAGTTATTAAGAAAGAAACAAATGTTAAGTTCAAGGTTATTGCATGAAAAATAGTCCTGGTAACAACAAGAGGAGTCTAATTAACATTAGGAGATTAGAAATTGTCGTTATTTAGGAATTAAACTCGTTAACATTTGTACGAAATGCAAACCCTGATGAATGGCACCTTTTGCCTGTGGATTTAAATAGATTTGGATTTTTATTGGTTTTTATACTTGTTTGAATCAATTAATATACTAGGTTGTTTAGCCACATGTGTTATATTTCATGATAAATGTATCAAAAAAGTGTGTTTGGAATGAAAAGAAGAGGCTTGTTAACAAAAAAATGATGGGAGCAACTCTTTAATTTTGAATTCAACAAATAATATCAAGAGGAAATGCAATTCAAAATCAAGGACTGAATTGTTTGTTAAATTGAATGAATTCATGTAATTGATGGTCGACGGACATTTTATTCAAAATGAATATAGTTATTAAGAAAGAAACAAAATCTTAATTTCAAGGTTATTGCATGCAAAATAGTCCTGGTAACAACAAGAGGAGCCTAATTAACATTAGGCGATTAGAAATTGTCATTATTTAGGATTTAAACCAGAAATCATTTGTACGAAATGCAAACCCAGAGGAATGGCACCTTTTGCCAATGGATTTAAATGGATTTGTATTTTTATTAGTGTTTATACTTGTTTGAATCAATTAATATACTAGGTTGTTTAGCCATATGTGTTTATACTTCATGATCAATGTATCAAAAAGTGTGTTTGGAATCAAAAGAAGAGGCTCGCTAACCAAAAATGATGGGAGCAACTCTTTAATTTTGAATTCAAGAAATAATATCAAGAGGAAATATAATTCAAAAAATCAAGGACTGAATTTAATGTTAAATTGAATGGATTCATGTAATTGATGTTCCACGGGCATTTTTTTTAAAAAATGAATATAGTTATTAAGAAAGAAACAAAAGTTAATTTCAAGTTTATTGCATGAAAAAAATAGTCCTGGTAACAACAAGAGGAGCCTAATTAACATTAGGAGAGTAGAAATTGTCATTATTTAGGAATTAAACTCGTTAACATTTGTACGAAATGCAAACCCTGATGAATGGCGCCTTTTGCCTGTGGATTTAAATAGATTTGGATTTTTATTGGTGTTTATACTTGTTTGAATCAATTAATATACTAGGTTGTTTAGCCACATGTGTTATATTCCATGATCAATGTATCAAAAAGTGTGTTTGGAATCAAAAGAAGAGGCTTGTTAACCAAAAATGAAGGGAGCAACTCTTTAATTTTGAATTCAACAAATAATATCAAGAAGAAATGCAATTCAAAATCAAGGACTGAATTTAATGTTAAATTGAATGGATTCATGTAATTGATGGTCCACGGGTATTTTTTTCCAAAATGAATATATTTATTAAGAAAGAAACAAAAGTTAATTTCAAGTTTATTGCATGAAAAATAATTCTAGTGACAACAAGAGGAGCCTAATTAACATTAGATGATTAGAAATTGTCATTATTTAGGAATTAAACCAGTTAACATTTGTACGAAATGCAAAACCTGATGAATGGCACCTTTTGCCTGTGGATTTAAATAGATTTGGATTTTTATTTTTATTTATACTTGTTTGAAACAATTAATATACTAGGTTGTTTAGCCACATGTGTTATATTTCATGATCAATGTATCAAAAAGTGTGTTTGGAATCAAAAGAAGAGGCTTGTTAACCAAAAATGATGGGAGCAACTCTTTAATTTTGAATTCAACAAATAATATCAAGAGGAAATGCAATTCAAAATCAAGGACTGAATTGTTTGTTAAATTGAATGAATTCATGTAATTGATGGTCGACGGACATTTTATTCAAAATGAATATAGTTATTAAGAAAGAAACAAATCTTAATTTCAAGGTTATTGCATGCAAAATAGTCCTAGTAACAACAAGAGGAGCCTAATTAACATTAGGCGATTAGAAATTGTCATTATTTAGGATTTAAACCAGAAATCATTTGTACGAAATGCAAACCCAGAGGAATGGCACCTTTTGCCAATGGATTTAAATGGATTTGTATTTTTATTAGTGTTTATACTTGTTTGAATCAATTAATATACTAGGTTGTTTAGCCATATGTGTTATACTTCATGATCAATGTATCAAAAAGTGTGTTTGGAATGAAAAGAAGAGGCTCGCTAACCAAAAATGATGGGAGCAACTCTTTAATTTTGAATTCAAGAAATAATATCAAGAGGAAATATAATTCAAAATCAAGGACTGAATTTAATGTTAACTTGAATGAATTCATGTAATTGATGGTGCACGTCCCTTTTTTTTCAAAATGAATATAGTTATTCAGAAAAAAAAAAAAAAGTTAATTTCAAGTTTATTGCATGAAAAATAGTCCTGGTAACAACAAGAGGAGCCTAATTAACATTAGTAGATTAGAAATTGTCATTATTTAGGAATTAAAACCAGAAATCATTTGTACGAAATGCAAACCCAAAGGAATGGCACCTTTTGCCAATGGATTTAAATGGATTTGGATTTTTATTAGTGTTTTATACTTGTTTAAATCAATTAATATACTAGGTTGTTTAGCCACATGTGTTCTACTTCATGATCAATGTATCAAAAAGTGTGTTTGGAATCAAAAGAAGAGACTTGTTAACCAAAAAATGATGGGAGCAACTCTCTAATTTTGAATTCAACAAATAATATCAATAAGAAATGCAATTCAAAATCAAGGACTGAATTGTTTGTTAAATTGAATGAATTCATGTAATTGATGGTCCATAGGATTTTTTTCAAAATGAATATAGTTATTAAGAAAGAAATAAAAGTTAATTTCAATGTTATTGCATGAAAAATAGTCCTGGTAACAACAAGAGGAGCCTAATTAACTTTTGGTGATTAGAAATTGTCATTATTTAGGAATTAAACCAGTTAACATTTGTACGAAATGCAAAACCTGATGAATGGCACCTTTTGCCTGTGGATTTAAATAGATTTGGATTTTTATTGGTGTTTATACTTGTTTGAAACAATTAATATACTAGGTTGTTTAGCCACATGTGTTATATTTCATGATCAATGTATCAAAAAGTGTGTTTGGATTCAAAAGAAGAGGCTTGTTAACCAAAAATGATGGGAGCAACTCTTTAATTTTGAATTCTACAATTAATATCAATAAGAAATGCAATTCAAAATCAAGGACTGAATTTAATGCTGACTTGAATGAATTCATGTAATTGATGGTCCACGTCCATTTTTTTCAAAATGAATATAGTTATTAAGAAAGAGACAAAAGTTAATTTCAAGGTTATTACATGAAAAATAGTCCTGGTAACAACAAAAAAGGAGCCTAATTAACATGAGGTGATTAGAAATTCTCATTATTTAGGAAATAAACCAGAAAACATTTGTACGAAAATGCAAACCCAGATGAATGGAACCTTTTGCCAATGGATTTAAATGGATTTGGATTTTTATTCGTGTTTTATACTTGTTTGAATCAATTAATATACTAGGTTGTTTAGCCACATGTGTTATACTTCATGATAAATGTATCAAAAAGTGTGTTTGGAATCAAAAGAAGAGGCTTGTTAACCAAAAATGATGGGAGCAACTCTTTAATTTTGAATTCAACAAATAATATCAAGAGGAAATGTAATTCAAAATCAAGGACTGAATTTAATGTTAAATTGAATGGATTCGTGTAATTGATGGTCCACGGGCATTTTTTTTTAAAAATGAATATAGTTATTAAGAAAGAAACAAGTGTTAATTTCAAGTTTATTGCATGAAAAATAGTCCTGGTAACAACAAGAGGAGCCTAATTAACATTAGGAGATTAAAAATTGTCATTATTTAGGAATTAAACTCGTTAACATTTGTACGAAATGCAAACCCTGATGAATGGCGCCTTTTGCCTGTGGATTTAAACAGATTTGGATTTTTATTGGTGTTTCTACTTGTTTGAATCAATTAATATACTAGGTTGTTTAGCCACATGTGTTATATTTCATGATCAATGTATCAAAAAGTGTGTTTGAAATCAAAAGAAGAGGCTTGTTAACCAAAAATGAAGGGAGCAACTCTTTAAATTTGAATCCAACAAATAATATCAAGAAGAAATGCAATTCAAAATCAAGGACTGAATTTAATGTTAAATTGAATGGATTCATGTAATTGATGGTCCACGGGTATTTTTTGCAAAATGAATATATTTATTAAGAAAGAAACAAAAGTTAATTTCAAGTTTATTGCATGAAAAATAATTCTGGTAACAACAAGAGGAGCCTAATCAACATGAAGTGATTAGAAATTCTCATTATTTAGGAATTAGACCAGAAAACATTGGTACGAAATGCAAACCCAGATGAATGGCACCTTTTGCTAATGGATTTAAATGGATTTGGATTTTTATTAGTGTTTATACTTGTTTGAATCAATTAATATACTAGGTTGTTTAGCCACATGTGTCATACTTCATGATCAATGTATCAAAAAGTGTGTTTGGAATCAAAAGAAGAGACTTGTTAACCAAAAATGATGGGAGCAACTCATCGATTTTGAATTCAACAAATAATATCAATAAGAAATGCAATTCAAAATCAAGAACTGAATTGTTTGTTAAATTGAATGAATTCATGTAATTGATGGTCGACGGGCATTTTTTTCAAAATGAATATAGTTATTAAGAAAGAAACAAATGTTAAGTTCAAGGTTATTGCATGAAAAATAGTCCTGGTAACAACAAGAGGAGTCTAATTAACATTAGGAGATTAGAAATTGTCGTTATTTAGGAATTAAACTCGTTAACATTTGTACGAAATGCAAACCCTGATGAATGGCACCTTTTGCCTGTGGATTTAAATAGATTTGGATTTTTATTGGTTTTTATACTTGTTTGAATCAATTAATATACTAGGTTGTTTAGCCACATGTGTTATATTTCATGATAAATGTATCAAAAAGTGTGTTTGGAATGAAAAGAAGAGGCTTGTTAACAAAAAATGATGGGAGCAACTCTTTAATTTTGAATTCAACAAATAATATCAAGAGGAAATGCAATTCAAAATCAAGGACTGAATTGTTTGTTAAATTGAATGAATTCATGTAATTGATGGTCGACGGACATTTTATTCAAAATGAATATAGTTATTAAGAAAGAAACAAATCTTAATTTCAAGGTTATTGCATGCAAAATAGTCCTGGTAACAACAAGAGGAGCCTAATTAACATTAGGCGATTAGAAATTGTCATTATTTAGGATTTAAACCAGAAATCATTTGTACGAAATGCAAACCCAGAGGAATGGCACCTTTTGCCAATGGGTTTAAATGGATTTGTATTTTTATTAGTGTTTATACTTGTTTGAATCAATTAATATACTAGGTTGTTTAGCCATATGTGTTATACTTCATGATCAATGTATCAAAAAGTGTGTTTGGAATCAAAAGAAGAGGCTCGCTAACCAAAAATGATGGGAGCAACTCTTTAATTTTGAATTCAAGAAATAATATCAAGAGGAAATATAATTCAAAATCAAGGACTGAATTTAATGTTAACTTGAATGAATTCATGTAATTGATGGTGCACGTCCCTTTTTTTCAAAATGAATATAGTTATTCAGAAAGAAAAAAAAGTTAATTTCAAGTTTATTGCATGAAAAATAGTCCTGGTAACAACAAGAGGAGCCTAATTAACATTAGTAGATTAGAAATTGTCATTATTTAGGAATTAAACCAGAAATCATTTGTACGAAATGCAAACCCAAAGGAATGGCACCTTTTGCCAATGGATTTAAAATGGATTTGGATTTTTATTAGTGTTTATATACTTGTTTAAATCAATTAATATACTAGGTTGTTTAGCCACATGTGTTCTACTTCATGATCAATGTATCAAAAAGTGTGTTTGGAATCAAAAGAAGAGACTTGTTAACCAAAAATGATGGGAGCAACTCTCTAATTTTGAATTCAACAAATAATATCAATAAGAAATGCAATTCAAAATCAAGGACTGAATTGTTTGTTAAATTGAATGAATTCATGTAATTGATGGTCCATAGGATTTTTTTTCAAAATGAATATAGTTATTAAGAAAAAGAAATAAAAGTTAATTTCAATGTTATTGCATGAAAAAAAATAGTCCTGGTAACAACAAGAGGAGCCTAATTAACTTTTGGTGATTAGAAATTGTCATTATTTAGGAATTAAACCAGTTAACATTTGTACGAAATTCAAAACCTGATGAATGGCACCTTTTGCCTGTGGATTTAAAATAGATTTGGATTTTTTATTGGTGTTTATACTTGTTTGAAACAATTAATATACTAGGTTGTTTAGCCACATGTGTTATATTTCATGATCAATGTATCAAAAAGTGTGTTTGGATTCAAAAGAAGAGGCTTGTTAACCAAAAATGATGGGAGCAACTCTTTAATTTTGAATTCTACAATTAATATCAATAAGAAATGCAATTCAAAATCAAGGACTGAATTTAATGCTGACTTGAATGAATTCATGTAATTGATGGTCCACGTCCATTTTTTTCAAAATGAATATAGTTATTAAGAAAGAGACAAAAGTTAATTTCAAGGTTATTACATGAAAAATAGTCCTGGTAACAACAAAAGGAGCCTAATTAACATGAGGTGATTAGAAATTCTCATTATTTAGGAAATAAACCAGAAAACATTTGTACGAAATGCAAACCCAGATGAATGGAACCTTTTGCCAATGGATTTAAATGGATTTGGATTTTTATTCGTGTTTATACTTGTTTGAATCAATTAATATACTAGGTTGTTTAGCCACATGTGTTATACTTCATGATAAATGTATCAAAAAGTGTGTTTGGAATCAAAAGAAGAGGCTTGTTAACCAAAAATGATGGGAGCAACTCTTTAATTTTGAATTCAACAAATAATATCAAGAGGAAATGTAATTCAAAATCAAGGACTGAATTTAATGTTAAATTGAATGGATTCGTGTAATTGATGGTCCACGGGCATTTTTTTAAAAATGAATATAGTTATTAAGAAAGAAACAAGTGTTAATTTCAAGTTTATTGCATGAAAAATAGTCCTGGTAACAACAAGAGGAGCCTAATTAACATTAGGAGATTAAAAATTGTCATTATTTAGGAATTAAACTCGTTAAACATTTGTACGAAATGCAAACCCTGATGAATGGCGCCTTTTGCCTGTGGATTTAAACAGATTTGGATTTTTATTGGTGTTTTCTACTTGTTTGAATCAATTAATATACTAGGTTGTTTAGCCACATGTGTTATATTTCATGATCAATGTATCAAAAAGTGTGTTTGGAATCAAAAGAAGAGGCTTGTTAACCAAAAATGAAGGGAGCAACTCTTTAAATTTGAATCCAACAAATAATATCAAGAAGAAATGCAATTCAAAATCAAGGACTGAATTTAATGTTAAATTGAATGGATTCATGTAATTGATGGTCCACGGGTATTTTTTGCAAAATGAATATATATATATTAAGAAAGAAACAAAAGTTAATTTCAAGTTTATTGCATGAAAAATAATTCTGGTAACAACAAGAGGAGCCTAATCAACATGAAGTGATTAGAAATTCTCATTATTTAGGAATTAAACCAGAAAACATTGGTACGAAATGCAAACCCAGATGAATGGCACCTTTTGCTAATGGATTTAAATGGATTTGGATTTTTATTAGTGTTTATACTTGTTTGAATCAATTAATATACTAGGTTGTTTAGCCACATGTGTCATACTTCATGATCAATGTATCAAAAAGTGTGTTTGGAATCAAAAGAAGAGACTTGTTAACCAAAAATGATGGGAGCAACTCATCGATTTTGAATTCAACAAATAATATCAATAAGAAATGCAATTCAAAATCAAGAACTGAATTGTTTGTTAAATTGAATGAATTCATGTAATTGATGGTCGACGGGCATTTTTTTTTCAAAATGAATATAGTTATTAAGAAAGAAACAAATGTTAAGTTCAAGGTTATTGCATGAAAAATAGTCCTGGTAACAACAAGAGGAGTCTAATTAACATTAGGAGATTAGAAATTGTCGTTATTTAGGAATTAAACTCGTTAACATTTGTACGAAATGCAAACCCTGATGAATGGCACCTTTTGCCTGTGGATTTAAATAGATTTGGATTTTTATTGGTTTTTTATACTTGTTTGAATCAATTAATATACTAGGTTGTTTAGCCACATGTGTTATATTTCATGATAAATGTATCAAAAAGTGTGTTTGGAATGAAAAGAAGAGGCTTGTTAACAAAAAATGATGGGAGCAACTCTTTAATTTTGAATTCAACAAATAATATCAAGAGGAAATGCAATTCAAAATCAAGGACTGAATTGTTTGTTAAATTGAATGAATTCATGTAATTGATGGTCGACGGACATTTTATTCAAAATGAATATAGTTATTAAGAAAGAAACAAATCTTAATTTCAAGGTTATTGCATGCAAAATAGTCCTGGTAACAACAAGAGGAGCCTAATTAACATTAGGCGATTAGAAATTGTCATTATTTAGGATTTAAACCAGAAATCATTTGTACGAAATGCAAACCCAGAGGAATGGCACCTTTTTGCCAATGGGTTTTAAATGGATTTGTATTTTTATTAGTGTTTATACTTGTTTGAATCAATTAATATACTAGGTTGTTTAGCCATATGTGTTATACTTCATGATCAATGTATCAAAAAGTGTGTTTGGAATCAAAAGAAGAGGCTCGCTAACCAAAAATGATGGGAGCAACTCTTTAATTTTGAATTCAAGAAATAATATCAAGAGGAAATATAATTCAAAATCAAGGACTGAATTTAATGTTAACTTGAATGAATTCATGTAATTGATGGTGCACGTCCCTTTTTTTTTCAAATGAATATAGTTATTCAGAAAGAAAAAAAAGTTAATTTCAAGTTTATTGCATGAAAAATAGTCCTGGTAACAACAAGAGGAGCCTAATTAACATTAGTAGATTAGAAATTGTCATTATTTAGGAATTAAACCAGAAATCATTTGTACGAAATGCAAACCCAAAGGAATGGCACCTTTTGCCAATGGATTTAAATGGATTTGGATTTTTATTAGTGTTTATACTTGTTTGAATCAATTAATATACTAGGTTGTTTAGCCACATGTGTCATACTTCATGATCAATGTATCAAAAAGTGTGTTTGGAATCAAAAGAAGAGACTTGTTAACCAAAAATGATGGGAGCAACTCATCGATTTTGAATTCAACAAATAATATCAATAAGAAATGCAATTCAAAATCAAGAACTGAATTGTTTGTTAAATTGAATGAATTCATGTAATTGATGGTCGACGGGCATTTTTTTTTCAAATGAATATAGTTATTAAGAAAGAAACAAATGTTAAGTTCAAGGTTATTGCATGAAAAATAGTCCTGGTAACAACAAGAGGAGTCTAATTAACATTAGGAGATTAGAAATTGTCGTTATTTAGGAATTAAACTCGTTAACATTTGTACGAAATGCAAACCCTGATGAATGGCACCTTTTGCCTGTGGATTTAAATAGATTTTGGATTTTTATTGGTTTTTATACTTGTTTTGAATCAATTAATATACTAGGTTGTTTAGCCACATGTGTTATATTTCATGATAAATGTATCAAAAAGTGTGTGTTTGGAATGAAAAGAAGAGGCTTGTTAACAAAAAAATGATGGGAGCAACTCTTTAATTTTGAATTCAACAAATAATATCAAGAGGAAATGCAATTCAAAATCAAGGACTGAATTGTTTTGTTAAATTGAATGAATTCATGTAATTGATGGTCGACGGACATTTTATTCAAAATGAATATAGTTATTAAGAAAGAAACAAATCTTAATTTCAAGGTTATTGCATGCAAAATAGTCCTGGTAACAACAAGAGGAGCCTAATTAACATTAGGCGATTAGAAATTGTCATTATTTAGGATTTAAACCAGAAATCATTTGTACGAAATGCAAACCCAGAGGAATGGCACCTTTTGCCCAATGGGTTTAAATGGATTTGTATTTTTATTATTAGTGTTTATACTTGTTTGAATCAATTAATATACTAGGTTGTTTAGCCATATGTGTTATACTTCATGATCAATGTATCAAAAAGTGTGTTTGGAATCAAAAGAAGAGGCTCGCTAACCAAAAATGATGGGAGCAACTCTTTAATTTTGAATTCAAGAAATAATATCAAGAGGAAATATAATTCAAAATCAAGGACTGAATTTAATGTTAACTTGAATGAATTCATGTAATTGATGGTGCACGTCCCTTTTTTTCAAAATGAATATAGTTATTCAGAAAGAAAAAAAAGTTAATTTCAAGTTTATTGCATGAAAAATAGTCCTGGTAACAACAAGAGGAGCCTAATTAACATTAGTAGATTAGAAATTGTCATTATTTAGGAATTAAACCAGAAATCATTTGTACGAAATGCAAACCCAAAGGAATGGCACCTTTTGCCAATGGATTTAAATGGATTTGGATTTTTATTAGTGTTTATACTTGTTTAAATCAATTAATATACTAGGTTGTTTAGCCACATGTGTTCTACTTCATGATCAATGTATCAAAAAGTGTGTTTGGAATCAAAAGAAGAGACTTGTTAACCAAAAATGATGGGAGCAACTCTCTAATTTTGAATTCAACAAATAATATCAATAAGAAATGCAATTCAAAATCAAGGACTGAATTGTTTGTTAAATTGAATGAATTCATGTAATTGATGGTCCATAGGATTTTTTTCAAAATGAATATAGTTATTAAGAAAGAAATAAAAAGTTAATTTCAATGTTATTGCATGAAAAATAGTCCTGGTAACAACAAGAGGAGCCTAATTAACTTTTGGTGATTAGAAATTGTCATTATTTAGGAATTAAACCCAGTTAACATTTGTACGAAATTCAAAACCTGATGAATGGCACCTTTTGCCTGTGGATTTAAATAGATTTGGATTTTTATTGGTGTTTATACTTGTTTGAAACAATTAATATACTAGGTTGTTTAGCCACATGTGTTATATTTCATGATCAATGTATCAAAAAGTGTGTTTGGATTCAAAAGAAGAGGCTTGTTAACCAAAAATGATGGGAGCAACTCTTTAATTTTGAATTCTACAATTAATATCAATAAGAAATGCAATTCAAAATCAAGGACTGAATTTAATGCTGACTTGAATGAATTCATGTAATTGATGGTCCACGTCCATTTTTTTCAAAATGAATATAGTTATTAAGAAAGAGACAAAAGTTAATTTCAAGGTTATTACATGAAAAATAGTCCTGGTAACAACAAAAGGAGCCTAATTAACATGAGGTGATTAGAAATTCTCATTATTTAGGAAATAAACCAGAAAACATTTGTACGAAATGCAAACCCAGATGAATGGAACCTTTTGCCAATGGATTTAAATGGATTTGGATTTTTATTTCGTGTTTATATACTTGTTTGAATCAATTAATATACTAGGTTGTTTAGCCACATGTGTTATACTTCATGATAAATGTATCAAAAAGTGTGTTTGGAATCAAAAGAAGAGGCTTGTTAACCAAAAATGATGGGAGCAACTCTTTAATTTTTGAATTCAACAAATAATATCAAGAGGAAATGCAATTCAAAATCAAGGACTGAATTGTTTGTTAAATTGAATGAATTCATGTAATTGATGGTCGATGGGCATTTTTTTCAAAATGAATATAGTTATTAAGAAAGAAACAAATCTTAATTTCAAGGTTATTGCATGAAAAATAGTCTTGGTAACAACAAGAGGAGCCTAATTAACATTAGGAGATTAGAAATTGTCATTATTTAGGAATTAAACCAGAAATCATTTGTACGAAATGCAAACCCAGAAGAATGACACCTTTTGCCAATGGATTTAGATGGATTTGTATTTTTATTTGTGTTTATACTTGTTTGAATCAATTAATATACTAGGTTGTTTAGCCACATGTGTTATACTTCATGATCAATGTATCAAAAAGTGTGTTTGGAATCAAAAGAAGAGGCTTGTTAACCAAAAAATGATGGGAGCAACTCTCTAATTTTGAATTCCACAAATATAATATCAATAAGAAATGCAATTCAAAATCAAGGACAGAATTGTTTGTTAAAATTGAATGAATTCATGTAATTGATGGTCGATGGGCATTTTTTTTTCAAAATGAATATAGTTATTAAGAAAGAAACAAATCTTAATTTCAAGGTTATTGCATGAAAAATAGTCTTGGTAACAACAAGAGGAGCCTAATTAACATTAGGAGATTAGAAATTGTCATTATTTAGGAATTAAACCAGAAATCATTTGTACGAAATGCAAACCCAGAAGAATGACACCTTTTGCCAATGGATTTAGATGGATTTGTATTTTTATTTGTGTTTATACTTATTTGAATCAATTAATATACTAGGTTGTTTTGCCACATGTGTTATACTTCATGATCAATGTATCAAAAAGTGTGTTTGGAATCAAAAGAAGAGGCTTGTTAACCAAAAATGATGGGAGCAACTCTTTAATTTTGAATTCAACAAATAATATCAAGAGGAAATGTAATTCAAAATCAAGGACTGAATTTAATGTTAAATTGAATGGATTCGTGTAATTGATGGTCCACGGGGCATTTTTTTAAAAAAATGATATAGTTATTAAGAAAGAAACAAGTGTTAATTTCAAGTTTTATTGCATGAAAAATAGTCCTGGTAACAACAAGAGGAGCCTAATTAACATTAGGAGATTAAAAATTGTCATTATTTAGGAATTAAACTCGTTAACATTTGTACGAAATGCAAACCCTGATGAATGGCGCCTTTTGCCTGTGGATTTAAACAGATTTGGATTTTTATTGGTGTTTTCTACTTGTTTGAATCAATTAATATACTAGGTTGTTTAGCCACATGTGTTATATTTCATGATCAATGTATCAAAAAGTGTGTTTGGAATCAAAAGAAGAGGCTTGTTAACCAAAAATGAAGGGAGCAACTCTTTAAATTTGAATCCAACAAATAATATCAAGAAGAAATGCAATTCAAAATCAAGGACTAAATTTAATGTTAAATTGAATGGATTCATGTAATTGATGGTCCACGGGTATTTTTTGCAAAATGAATATATTTATTAAGAAAGAAACAAAAGTTAATTTCAAGTTTATTGCATGAAAAATAATTCTGGTAACAACAAGAGGAGCCTAATCAACATGAAGTGATTAGAAATTCTCATTATTTAGGAATTAAACCAGAAAACATTGGTACGAAATGCAAACCCAGATGAATGGCACCTTTTGCTAATGGATTTAAATGGATTTGGATTTTTATTAGTGTTTATACTTGTTTGAACCAATTAATATACTAGGTTGTTTAGCCACATGTGTCATACTTCATGATCAATGTATCAAAAAGTGTGTTTGGAATCAAAAGAAGAGACTTGTTAACCAAAAATGATGGGAGCAACTCATCGATTTTGAATTCAACAAATAATATCAATAAGAAATGCAATTCAAAATCAAGAACTGAATTGTTTGTTAAATTGAATGAATTCATGTAATTGATGGTCGACGGGCATTTTTTTCAAAATGAATATAGTTATTAAGAAAGAAACAAATGTTAAGTTCAAGGTTATTGCATGAAAAAATAGTCCTGGTAACAACAAGAGGAGTCTAATTAACATTAGGAGATTAGAAATTGTCGTTATTTAGGAATTAAACTCGTTAACATTTGTACGAAATGCAAACCCTGATGAATGGCACCTTTTGCCTGTGGATTTAAATAGATTTGGATTTTTATTGGTTTTTATACTTGTTTGAATCAATTAATATACTAGGTTGTTTAGCCACATGTGTTATATTTCATGATAAATGTATCAAAAAGTGTGTTTGGAATGAAAAGAAGAGGCTTGTTAACCAAAAATGATGGGAGCAACTCTTTAATTTTGAATTCAACAAATAATATCAAGAGGAAATGCAATTCAAAATCAAGGACTGAATTGTTTGTTAAATTGAATGAATTCATGTTATTGATGGTCGATGGGCATTTTTTTCAAAATGAATATAGTTATTAAGAAAGAAACAAATCTTAATTTCAAGGTTATTGCATGAAAAATAGTCTTGGTAACAACAAGAGGAGCCTAATTAACATTAGGAGATTAGAAATTGTCATTATTTAGGAATTAAACCAGAAATCATTTGTACGAAATGCAAACCCAAGAAGAATGACACCTTTTGCCAATGGATTTAGATGGATTTGTATTTTTATTAGTGTTTATACTTGTTTGAATCAATTAATATACTAGGTTGTTTAGCCACATGTGTTATACTTCATGATCAATGTATCAAAAAGTGTGTTTGGAATCAAAAGAAGAGGCTTGTTAACCAAAAATGATGGGAGCAACTCTCTAATTTTGAATTCCACAAATAATATCAATAAGAAATGCAATTCAAAATCAAGGACAGAATTGTTTGTTAAATTGAATGAATTCATGTAATTGATGGTCCACTAGCATTTTTTTCAAAATGAATATAGTTATTAAGAAAGAAACAAATCTTAATTTCAAGGTTATTGCATGAAAAATAGTCCTGGTAACAACAAGAGGAGCCTAATTAACATTAGGAGATTAGAAATTGTCATTATTTACGAATTAAACCAGAAATCATTTGTATGAAATGCAAACCCAAAGGAATGGCACCTTTTGCCAATGGATTTTAATGGATTTGGATTTTTATTAGTGTTTATACTTGTTTAAATCAATTAATATATTAGGTTGTTTAGCCACATGTGTTATCCTTCATGATCAATGTATCAAAAAGTGTGTTTGGAATCAATAGAAGAGGCTTGTTAACCAAAAATCATGGGAGCAACTCATCAATTTTCAATTCAACAAATAATATCAAGAGGAAATGAAATTTAAAATCAAGGACTGAATTTAATGTTAACTTGAATGAATTCATGTAATTGACGGTCCACGTCCATTTTTTTCAAAATAAATATAGTTATTAAGAAAGAAACAAAAGTTAATTTCAAGGTTATTGCATGAAAAATAGTCCTGGTAACAACAAAAGGAGCCTAATTAACATGAGTTGATTAGAAATTCTCATTATTTAGGAAGGAAACCAGAAAACATTTGTACAAAATGCAAACCCAGATGAATGGCACCTTTTGCCAATGGATTTAAATGGATTTGGATTTTTATTAGTGTTTATACTTGTTTGAATCAAGTAATATACTAGGTTGTTTAGCCACGTGTGTTATATTTCATGATCAATGTATCAAAAAGTGTGTTTGGAATCAAAAGAAGAGGCTTGTTAACCAAAAATGATGGGAGCAACTCTTTAATTTTGAATTCAACAAATAATATCAATAGGAAATGGAATTCAAAATCATGTACTGAATTGTTTGTTAAATTGAACGAATTCATGTAATTGATGGTCGACGGGCATTCTTTCCAAAATGAATATTGTTATTAAGAGAGAAACAAATCTTAATTTCAAGGTTATTGCATGAAAAATAGTCCTGGTAACGACAAGAGGAGCCTAATTAACATTAGGAGATTAGAAATTGTCATTATTTAGGAATTAAACCAGAAATCATTTCTACGAAATGCAAACCCAGAGGAATGGCACCTTTGGCCGACAAATTTAAATAGATTTGGATTTTTATTGGTGTTTATACTTGTTTGAATCAAGTAATATACTAGGTTGTTTAGCCACATGTGTTATACTTCATAATCAATGTATCAAAAAGTGTGTTTGGAATCAAAAGAAGAGGCTTGTTAACCAAATATGATGGGAGCAACTCTTAAATTTTGCATTCAACAAATAATATCAAGAGGAAATGTAATTCAAAATCAAGGACTGAATTTAATGTTAAATTGAATGGATTCATGTAATTGATGGTCCACGGGCATTTTTTTAAAAATGAATATAGTTATTAAGAAAGAAACAAAAGTTAATTTCAAGTTTATTGCATGAAAAATAGTCCTAGTAACAACAAGAGCAGCGTAATTAACATTAGGGGATTAGAAATTGTCATTATTTAGGAATTAAACTCGTTAACATTTGTACGAAATGCAAACCCTGATGAATGACACCTTTTGCCAATGGATTTAAATGGATTTGGATTTTTATTAGTGTTTATACTTGTTTGAATCAATTAATATACTAGGTTGTTTAGCCACATGTGTTATACTTCATGATCAATGTATCAAAAAGTGTGTTTGGAATCAGAAGATGAGGCTTGTTAACCAAAAATGATGGGAGCAACTCATCGATTTTGAATTCAACAAATAATATCAATAAGAAATGCAATTCAAAATCAAGGACTAAATTGTTTCTTAAATTGAATGAATTCATGTAATTGATGTTCGACGGGCATTTTTTTCAAAATGAATATAGTTATTAAGAAAGAAACAAATGTTAATTTCAAGTTTATTGCATGAAAAATAGTCCTGGTAACAACAAGAGGAGCCTAATTAACATTAGGAGATTATAAATTGTCATTATTTAGGAATTAAACTCGTTAACATTTGTACGAAATGCAAATACTGATGAATGGCACCTTTTGCCCCTCTGGATTTAAATAGATTTGGATTTTTATTGGTGTTTATACTTGTTTGAAACAATTAATATACTAGGTTGTTTAGCCACATGTGTTATATTTTCATGATCAATGTATCAAAAAGTGTGTTTGGAATCAAAAGAAGAGGCTTGTTAACCAAAAAAATGATGGGAGCAACTCATCGATTTTGAATTCAACAAATAAATAATAATAAGAAATGCAATTCAAAATCAAGGACTGAATTGTTTGTTAAATCGAATGAATTCATGTAATTGATGGTCGATGGGCATTTTTTTCAAAATGAATATAGTTATTAAGAAAGAAACAAAAGTTAATTTCAAGTTTATTACATGAAAAATAGTCCTGGTAACAACAAGAGGAGCCTAATCAACATGAGGTGATTAGAAATTCTCATTATTTAGGAATTAAACTAGAAAACATTTGTACGAAATGAAAGCCGAGATGAATGGCACCTTTTGCCGATGGATTTAAATGGATTTGGATTTTTATTAGTGTTTATACTTGTTTGAATCAATTAATATACTAGGTTGTTTAGCCACATGTGTTATACTTCATGATCAATGTATCAAAAAGTGTGTTTGGAATCAAAAGATGAGGCTTGTTAACCAAAAATGATGGGAACAACTCATCGATTTTGAATTCAACAAATAATATCAATAAGAAATGCAATTCAAAATCAAGGACTGAATTGTTTGTTAAATTGAATGAATTCATGTAATTGATGGTCGACGGGCATTTTTTTCAAAATGAATATAGTTATTAAGAAAGAAACAAAAGTTAATTTCAAGTTTATTGCATGAAAAATAGTCCTGGTAACAACAAGAGGAGCCTAATTAACATTAGGAGATTATAAATTGTCATTATTTAGGAATTAAACTCGTTAACATTTGTACGAAATGCAAATACTGATGAATGACACCTTTTGCCTCTGGATTTAAATAGATTTGGATTTTTATTGGTGTTTATACTTGTTTGAAACAATTAATATACTAGGTTGTTTAGCCACATGTGTTATATTTCATGATTAATGTATCAAAAAGTGTGTTTGGAATCAAAAGAAGAGGCTTGTTAACCAAAAATGATGGGAGCAACTCATCGATTTTGAATTCAACAAATAATATCAATAAGAAATGCAATTCAAAATCAAGGACTGAATTGTTTGTTAAATTGAATGAATTCATGTAATTGATGGTCGACGGGCATTTTTTTCAAAATGAATATAGTTATTAAGAAAGAAACAAATGTTAATTTCAAGGTTATTGAATGAAATATAGTCCTGGTAACAACAACAGGAGCCTAATTAACATTACTAGATTAGAAATTGTCATTATTTAGGAATTAAACCAGAAATCATTTGTATGAAATGCAAACCCAGAGGAATGGCGCCTTTTGCCAATGGATTTAAATGGATATGGATTTTTATTAGTGTTTATACTTGTTTGAATCAGTTAATACACTAGGTTGTTTAGCCACATGTGTTATACTTCATGATCAATGTATCAAAAAATGTGTTTGGAATCAAAAGAAGAGGCTTGTTAACCAAAAATGATGGGAGCAACTCTCTAATTTTGAATTCAACAAATAATATCAAGAAGAAATGTAATTCAAAATGAAGGACTGAATTGTTTGTTAAATTGAATGAATTCATGTAATTGATGGTCGACGGGGATTTTTTTCAAAATGAATATAGTTATTAAGAAAGAAACAAATGTTAATTTCAAGTTTATTGCATGAAAAATAGTCCTGGTAACAACAAGAGGAGCCTAATTAACATTAGGAGATTAGAAATTGTCATTATTTAGGAATTAAACTAGAAATCATTTGTACGAAATGCAAACCCAAAGGAATGGCACCTTTTGCCAATGGATTTAAATGGATTTGGATTTTTATTAGTGTTTATACTTGTTTGAATCAATTAATATACTAGGTTGTTTAGCCACATGTGTTATACTTCATGATCAATGTATCAAAAAGTGTGTTTGGAATCAAAAGAAGAGGCTTGTTAACCAAAAATGATGGGAGCAACTCTCTAATTTTTAATTCCACAAATAATATCAATAAGAAATGCAATTCAAAATCAAGGACTGAATTGTTTGTTAATGTGAAAGAATTTATGTAATTGATGGTCGACGGGCATTTTTTTCAAAATGAATATAGTTATTAAGAAAGAAACACATCTTAATTTCAAGGTTATTGCATGAAAAATAGTCCTGGTAACAACAAGAGGAGCCTAATTAACATTAGGAGATTAGAAATTGTCATTATTTAGGAATTAAACCAGAAATCATTTGTATGAAATGCAAACCCAGAGGAATGGCACCTTTTGCCAATGGATTTAAATGGATACGGATTTTTATTAGTGTTTATACTTGTTTGAATCAGTTAATACACTAGGTTGTTTAGCCACATGTGTTATACTTCATGATCAATGTATCAAAAAGTGTGTTTGGAATCAAAAGAAGAGGCTTGTTAACCAAAAATGATGGGAGCAACTCTTTAATTTTGAATTCAACAAATAATATCAAGAAGAAATGTAATTCAAAATCAAGGACTGAATTGAATGTTAAATTGAATGGATTCATGTAATTGATGGTCCACAGGCATTTTTTTTCAAAATGAATATAGTTATTAAGAAAGAAACAAAAGTTAATTTCAAGTTTATTGCATGAAAAATAGTCCTGGTAACAACAAGAGGAGCCTAATTAACATTAGGAGATTGGAAATTGTCATTATTTAGGAATTAAACTCGTTAACATTTGTACGAAATGCAAACCCAATGAATGGCACCTTTTGCCAATGGATTTAAATGGATTTGGATTTTTATTAGTGTTTATACTTGTTTGAATCAATTAATATACTAGGTTGTTTAGCCACATGTGTTATACTTCATGATCAATGTATCAAAAAGTATGTTTGGAATCAAAAGAAGAGGCTTGTTAACCAAAAATGATGGGAGCAACTCATCGATTTTGAATTCAACAAATAATATCAATAAGAAATGCAATTCAAAATGAAGGACTGAATTGTTTGTTAAATTGAATGAATTCATGTAATTGATGGTCGACGGGCATTTTTTTCAAAATGAATATAGTTATTAAGAAAGAAACAAATGTTAATTTCAAGTTTATTGCATGAAAAATAGTCCTGGTAACAACAAGAGGAGCCTAATTAACATTAGGAGATTAGAAATTGTCATTATTTAGGAATTAAACTAGAAATCATTTGTACGAAATGCAAACCCAAAGGAATGGCACCTTTTGCCAATGGATTTAAATGGATTTGGATTTTTATTAGTGTTTATACTTGTTTTAATCAATTAATATACTAGGTTGTTTAGCCACATGTGTTATACTTCATGATCAATGTATCAAAAAGTATGTTTGGAATCAAAAGAAGAGGCTTGTTAACCAAAAATGATGGGAGCAACTCATCAATTTTGAATTCAACAAATAATATCAATAAGAAATGCAATTCAAAATGAAGGACTGAATTGTTTGTTAAATTGAATGAATTCATGTAATTGATGGTCGACGGGCATTTTTTTCAAAATGAATATAGTTATTAAGAAAGAAACAAATGTTAATTTCAAGTTTATTGCATGAAAAATAGTCCTGGTAACAACAAGAGGAGCCTAATTAACATTAAGAGATTAGAAATTGTCATTATTTAGGAATTAAACTCGTTAACATTTGTACGAAATGCAAACCCTGATGAATGGCACCTTTTGCCTGTGGATTTAAATAGATTTGAATTTTTATTGGTGTTTATACTTGTTTGAATCAATTAATATACTATATTGTTTAGCCACATGAGTTATATTTCATGATCAATGTATCAAAAAGTGTGTTTGGAATCAACAGAAGAGGCTTGTTAACCAAAAATGATGGGAGCAACTCTTTAATTTTAAATTCAACAAATAATATCAAGAAGAAATGTAATTCAAAATCAAGGACTGGATTTAATGTTAAATTGAATAGATTCATGTAATTGATGGTCCACGGGTATTTTTTTCAAAATGAATATAGTTATTAGGAAAGAAACAAAATTTAATTGCAAGTTTATTGCTTGAAAAATAGTCCTGGTAACAGCAAGAGGAGCCTAATCAACATGAGGTGATTAGAAATTCTCATTATTTAGGAATTAAACCAGAAAACATTGGTACGAAATGCAAACCCAGATGAATGGCACCTTTTGCCAATGGATTTAAATGGATTTGGATTTTTATTTGTGTTTATACTTGTTTGAATCAATTAATATTCTAGGTTATTTAGCCACATGTGTTATACTTCATGATCAATGTATCAAAAAGTGTGTTTGGAATCAAAAGAAGAGGCTTGTTAACCAAAAATGATGGGAGCAACTCTTTAATTTTGAATTCAACAAATAATATCAAGAAGAAATGTAATTCAAAATCAAGGACTGAATTTAATGTTAAATTGAATGAATTCATGTAATTGATGGTCGACGGGCATTTTTTTCAAAATGAATATAGTTATTAAGAAAGAAACAAATGTTAATTTCAAGTTTATTGCATGAAAAATAGTCCTGGTAACAACAAGAGGAGCCTAATTAACATTAGGAGATTAGAAATTGTCATTATTTAGGAATTAAACTAGAAATCATTTGTACGAAATGCAAACCCAAAGGAATGGCACCTTTTGCCAATGGATTTAAATGGATTTGGATTTTTATTAGTGTTTATACTTGTTTGAATCTATTAATATACTAGGTTGTTTAGCCACATGTGTTATACTTCATGATCAATGTATCAAAAAGTATGTTTGGAATCAAAAGAAGAGGCTTGTTAACCAAAAAATGATGGGAGCAACTCATCGATTTTGAATTCAACAAATAATATCAATAAGAAATGCAATTCAAAATGAAGGACTGAATTGTTTGTTAAATTGAATGAATTCATGTAATTGATGGTCGACGGGCATTTTTTTCAAAATGAATATAGTTATTAAGAAAGAAACAAATGTTAATTTCAAGTTTATTGCATGAAAAATAGTCCTGGTAACAACAAGAGGAGCCTAATTAACATTAGGAGATTAGAAATTGTCATTATTTAGGAATTAAACCAGAAATCATTTGTACGAAATGCAAACCCAAAGGAATGGCACCTTTTGCCAATGGATTTAAATGGATATGGATTTTTATTAGTGTTTATACTTGTTTGAATCAGTTAATACACTAGGTTGTTTAGCCACATGTGTTATACTTCATGATCAATGTATCAAAAAGTGTGTTTGGAATCAAAAGAAGAGGCTTGTTAACCAAAAATGATGGGAGCAACTCTTTAATTTTGAATTCAACAAATAATATCAAGAAGAAATGCAATTCAAAATCAAGGACTGAATTGTTTGTTAAATTGAATGAATTCATGTAATTGATGGTCCACGGGCATTTTTTTTTCAAAATGAATATAGTTATTATTAAGAAAGAAACAAAAGTTAAATTTCAAGTTTATTGCATGAAAAATAGTCCTGGTAAACAAGAGGGAGCCTAATTAACATTAGGAGATTGAAATTGTCATTATTTAGGGAATTAAACTAGAAATCATTTGTACGAAATGCAAACCCAAAGGAATGGCACCTTTTGCCAATGGATTTTAAATGGATATGGATTTTTATTAGTGTTTATACTTGTTTGAATCAGTTAATACACTAGGTTGTTTAGCCACATGTGTTATACTTCATGATCAATGTATCAAAAAGTGTGTTTGGAATCAAAAGAAGAGGCTTGTTAACCAAAAATGATGGGAGCAACTCTTTAATTTTGAATTCAACAAATAATATCAAGAAGAAATGCAATTCAAAATGAAGGACTGAATTGTTTGTTAAATTGAATGAATTCATGTAATTGATGGTCGACGGGCATTTTTTTCAAAATGAATATAGTTATTAAGAAGAAAAAAAAAATGTTAATTTCAAGTTTATATTGCATGAAAAATAGTCCTGGTAACAACAAGAGGAGCCTAATTAACATTAGGAGATTAGAAATTGTCATTATTTAGGAATTAAACTAGAAATCATTTGTACGAAATGCAAACCCAAAGGAATGGCACCTTTTGCCAATGGATTTAAATGGATTTGGATTTTTATTAGTGTTTATACTTGTTTGAATCAGTTAATATACTAGGTTGTTTAGCCACATGTGTTATACTTCATGATCAATGTATCAAAAAGTGTGTTTGGAATCAAAAGAAGAGGCTTGTTAACCAAAAATGATGGGAGCAACTCTTTAATTTTTGAATTCAACAAATAATATCAATAAGAAATGCAATTCAAAATCAAGGACTGAATTGTTTGTTAAATTGAATGAATTCATGTAATTGATGGTCGTCGGGCATTTTTTTCAAAATGAATATAGTTATTAAGAAAGAAACAAATGTTAATTTCAAGTTTATTGCATGAAAAATAGTCCTGGTAACAACAAGAGGAGCCTAATTAACATTAGGAGATTAGAAATTGTCATTATTTAGGAATTAAACTAGAAATCATTTGTACGAAATGCAAACCCAAAGGAATGGCACCTTTTGCCAATGGATTTAAATGGATATGGATTTTTATTAGTGTTTATACTTGTTTGAATCAGTTAATACACTAGGTTGTTTAGCCACATGTGTTATACTTCATGATCAATGTATCAAAAAGTGTGTTTGGAATCAAAAGAAGAGGCTTGTTAACCAAAAATGATGGGAGCAACTCTTTAATTTTGAATTCAACAAATAATATCAAGAAGAAATGCAATTCAAAATGAAGGACTGAATTGTTTGTTAAATTGAATGAATTCATGTAATTGATGGTCGACGGGGGTTTTTTTCAAAATGAATATAGTTATTAAGAAAGAAACAAATGTTAATTTCAAGTTTATTGCATGAAAAATAGTCCTGGTAACAACAAGAGGAGCCTAATTAACATTAGGAGATTAGAAATTGTCATTATTTAGGAATTAAACTAGAAATCATTTGTACGAAATGCAAACCCAAAGGAATGGCACCTTTTGCCAATGGATTTAAATGGATTTGGATTTTTATTAGTGTTTATACTTGTTTGAATCTATTAATATACTAGGTTGTTTAGCCACATGTGTTATACTTCATGATCAATGTATCAAAAAGTGTGTTTGGAATCAAAAGAAGAGGCTTGTTAACCAAAAATGATGGGAGCAACTCTCTAATTTTGAATTCCACAAATAATATCAATAAGAAATGCAATTCAAAATCAAGGACTGAATTGTTTGTTAAAGTGAAAGAATTTATGTAATTGATGGTCGACGGGCATTTTTTTCAAAATGAATATAGTTATTAACAAAGAAACACATCTTAATTTCAAGGTTATTGCATGAAAAATAGTCCTGGTAACAACAAGAGGAGCCTAATTAACATTAGGAGATTAGAAATTGTCATTATTTAGGAATTAAAAAAGAAATCATTTGTATGAAATGCAAACCCAGAGGAATGGCACCTTTTGCCAATGGATTTAAATGGATATGGATTTTTATTAGTGTTTATACTTGTTTGAATCAGTTAATACACTAGGTTGTTTAGCCACATGTGTTATACTTCATGATCAATGTATCAAAAAGTGTGTTTGGAATCAAAAGAAGAGGCTTGTTAACCAAAAATGATGGGAGCAACTCTTTAATTTTGAATTCAACAAATAATATCAAGAAGAAATGTAATTCAAAAATCAAGGACTGAATTGAATGTTAAATTGAATGGATTCATGTAATTGATGGTCCACGGGCATTTTTTTAAAAATGAATATAGTTATTAAGAAAGAAACAAAAGTTAATTTCAAGTTTATTGCATGAAAAATAGTCCTGGTAACAACAAGAGGAGCCTAATTAACATTAGGAGATTGGAAATTGTCATTATTTAGGAATTAAACTAGAAATCATTTGTACGAAATGCAAACCCAAAGGAATGGCACCTTTTGCCAATGGATTTAAATGGATTTGGATTTTTATTAGTGTTTATACTTGTTTTAATCAATTAATATACTAGGTTGTTTAGCCACATGTGTTATACTTCATGATCAATGTATCAAAAAGTATGTTTGGAATCAAAAGAAGAGGCTTGTTAACCAAAAATGATGGGAGCAACTCATCGATTTTGAATTCAACAAATAATATCAATAAGAAATGCAATTCAAAATGAAGGACTGAATTGTTTGTTAAATTGAATGAATTCATGTAATTGATGGTCGACGACGGGCATTTTTTTCCAAATGAATATAGTTATTAAGAAAGAAACAAATGTTAATTTCAAGTTTATTGCATGAAAAATAGTCCTGGTAACAACAAGAGGAGCCTAATTAACATTAAGAGATTAGAAATTGTCATTATTTAGGAATTAAACTCGTTAACATTTGTACGAAATGCAAACCCTGATGAATGGCACCTTTTGCCTGTGGATTTAAATAGATTTGAATTTTTATTGGTGTTTATACTTGTTTGAATCAATTAATATACTATATTGTTTAGCCACATGCGTTATATTTCATGATCAATGTATCAAAAAGTGTGTTTGGAATCAACAGAAGAGGCTTGTTAACCAAAAATGATGGGAGCAACTCTTTAATTTTAAATTCAACAAATAATATCAAGAAGAAATGTAATTCAAAATCAAGGACTGGATTTAATGTTAAATTGAATAGATTCATGTAATTGATGGTCCACGGGTATTTTTTTCAAAATGAATATAGTTATTAGGAAAGAAACAAAAGTTAATTGCAAGTTTATTGCTTGAAAAATAGTCCTGGTAACAGCAAGAGGAGCCTAATCAACATGAGGTGATTAGAAATTCTCATTATTTAGGAATTAAACCAGAAAACATTGGTACGAAATGCAAACCCAGATGAATGGCACCTTTTGCCAATGGATTTAAATGGATTTGGATTTTTATTTGTGTTTATACTTGTTTGAATCAATTAATATTCTAGGTTATTTAGCCACATGTGTTATACTTCATGATCAATGTATCAAAAAGTGTGTTTGGAATCAAAAGAAGAGGCTTGTTAACCAAAAATGATGGGAGCAACTCTTTAATTTTGAATTCAACAAATAATATCAAGAAGAAATGTAATTCAAAATCAAGGACTGAATTTAATGTTAAATTGAATGAATTCATGTAATTGATGGTCGACGGGCATTTTTTTAAAAATGAATATAGTTATTAAGAAAGAAACAAATGTTAATTTCAAGTTTATTGCATGAAAAATAGTCCTGGTAACAACAAGAGGAGCCTAATTAACATTAGGAGATTAGAAATTGTCATTATTTAGGAATTAAACTAGAAATCATTTGTACGAAATGCAAACCCAAAGGAATGGCACCTTTTGCCAATGGATTTAAATGGATTTGGATTTTTATTAGTGTTTATACTTGTTTGAATCAATTAATATACTAGGTTGTTTAGCCACATGTGTTATACTTCATGATCAATGTATCAAAAAGTATGTTTGGAATCAAAAGAAGAGGCTTGTTAACCAAAAATGATGGGAGCAACTCATCGATTTTGAATTCAACAAATAATATCAATAAGAAATGCAATTCAAAATGAAGGACTGAATTGTTTGTTAAATTGAATGAATTCATGTAATTGATGGTCGACGGGCATTTTTTTCAAAATGAATATAGTTATTAAGAAAGAAACAAATGTTAATTTCAAGTTTATTGCATGAAAAATAGTCCTGGTAACAACAAGAGGAGCCTAATTAACATTAGGAGATTAGAAATTGTCATTATTTAGGAATTAAACTCACTAACATTTGTACGAAATGCAAACCCAAATGAATGGCACCTTTTGCCTGTGGGATTTAAATAGATTTGGATTTTTTTTAGTGTGTTTATACTTGTTTGAATCAATTAATATACTAGGTTGTTTAGCCACATGTGTTATACTTCATGATCATGATCAATGTATCAAAAAGTGTGTTTGGAATCAAAAGAAGAGGCTTGTTAACCAAAAATGATGGGAGCAACTCTCTAATTTTGAATTCCACAAATAATATCAATAAGAAATGCAATTCAAAATCAAGGACTGAATTGTTTGTTAAAGTGAAAGAATTTATGTAATTGATGGTCGACGGGGGCATTTTTTTCAAAATGAATATAGTTATTAAGAAAGAAACACATCTTAATTTTCAAGTTTATTGCATGAAAAATATAGTCCTGGTAACAACAAGAGGAGCCTAATTAACATTAGGAGATTAGAAATTGTCATTATTTAGGAATTAAACCAGAAATCATTTGTATGAAATGCAAACCCAGAGGAATGGCACCTTTTGCCAATGGATTTAAATGGATATGGATTTTTATTAGTGTTTATACTTGTTTGAATCAGTTAATACACTAGGTTGTTTTTAGCCACATGTGTTATACTTCATGATCAATGTATCAAAAAGTGTGTTTGGAATCAAAAAAGAAGAGGCTTGTTAACCAAAAATGATGGGAGCAACTCTTTAATTTTGAATTCAACAAATAATATCAAGAAGAAATGTAATTCAAAATCAAGGACTGAATTGAATGTTAAATTGAATGGATTCATGTAATTGATGGTCCACGGGCATTTTTTTCAAAATGAATATAGTTATTAAGAAAGAAACAAATGTTAATTTCAAGTTTATTGCATGAAAAATAGTCCTGGTAACAACAAGAGGAGCCTAATTAACATTAGGAGATTAGAAATTGTCATTATTTAGGAATTAAACTAGAAATCATTTGTACGAAATGCAAACCCAGAGGAATGGCACCTTTTGCCAATGGATTTAAATGGATTTGGATTTTTATTAGTGTTTATACTTGTTTGAATCAATTAATATACTAGGTTGTTTAGCCACATGTGTTATACTTCATGATCAATGTATCAAAAAGTATGTTTGGAATCAAAAGAAGAGGCTTGTTAACCAAAAATGATGGGAGCAACTCTTTAATTTTGAATTCAACAAATAATATCAATAAGAAATGTAATTCAAAATCAAGGACTGAATTGTAATGTTAAAAATTGAATGAATTCATGTAATTGATGGTCGACGGGCATTTTTTTTTTCAAAATGAATATAGTTATTAAGAAAGAAAAAAAAGTTAATTTCAAGTTTATTGCATGAAAAATAGTCCTGGTAACAACAAGAGGAGCCTAATTAACATTAGGAGATTAGAAATTGTCATTATTTAGGAATTAAACTAGAAATCATTTGTACGAAATGCAAACCCAAAGGAATGGCACCTTTTGCCAATGGATTTAAATGGATTTGGATTTTTATTAGTGTTTATACTTGTTTGAATCAATTAATATACTAGGTTGTTTAGCCACATGTGTTATACTTCATGATCAATGTATCAAAAAGTATGTTTGGAATCAAAAGAAGAGGCTTGTTAACCAAAAATGATGGGAGCAACTCATCGATTTTGAATTCA
This sequence comes from Ceriops zippeliana, assembly GCA_037897445.1. Taxonomy (NCBI): domain Eukaryota; kingdom Viridiplantae; phylum Streptophyta; class Magnoliopsida; order Malpighiales; family Rhizophoraceae; genus Ceriops; species Ceriops zippeliana. The sequence continues at coordinate 18,627 of JBAPLH010000367.1, read as the reverse complement.
ACAAATAATATCAATAAGAAATGCAATTCAAAATGAAGGACTGAATTGTTTGTTAAATTGAATGAATTCATGTAATTGATGGTCGACGGGCATTTTTTTCAAAATGAATATAGTTATTAAGAAAGAAACAAATGTTAATTTCAAGTTTATTGCATGAAAAATAGTCCTGGTAACAACAAGAGGAGCCTAATTAACATTAAGAGATTAGAAATTGTCATTATTTAGGAATTAAACTCGTTAACATTTGTACGAAATGCAAACCCTGATGAATGGCACCTTTTGCCTGTGGATTTAAATAGATTTGAATTTTTATTGGTGTTTATACTTGTTTGAATCAATTAATATACTATATTGTTTTAGCCACATGCGTTATATTTCATGATCAATGTATCAAAAAAAGTGTGTTTGGAATCAACAGAAGAGGCTTGTTAACCAAAAATGATGGGAGCAACTCTTTAATTTTAAATTCAACAAATAATATCAAGAAGAAATGTAATTCAAAATCAAGGACTGGATTTAATGTTAAATTGAATAGATTCATGTAATTGATGGTCCACGGGTATTTTTTTCAAAATGAATATAGTTATTAGGAAAGAAACAAAAGTTAATTGCAAGTTTATTGCTTGAAAAATAGTCCTGGTAACAACAAGAGGAGCCTAATCAACATGAGGTGATTAGAAATTCTCATTATTTAGGAATTAAACCAGAAAACATTGGTACGAAATGCAAACCCAGATGAATGGCACCTTTTGCCAATGGATTTAAATGGATTTGGATTTTTATTAGTGTTTTTATACTTGTTTGAATCAATTAATATTCTAGGTTATTTAGCCACATGTGTTATACTTCATGATCAATGTATCAAAAAGTGTGTTTGGAATCAAAAGAAGAGGCTTGTTAACCAAAAATGATGGGAGCAACTCTTTAATTTTGAATTCAACAAATAATATCAAGAAGAAATGTAATTCAAAATCAAGGACTGAATTGTTTGTTAAATTGAATGAATTCATGTAATTGATGGTCGACGGGCATTTTTTTCAAAATGAATATAGTTATTAAGAAAGAAACAAATGTTAATTTCAAGTTTATTGCATGAAAAATAGTCCTGGTAACAACAAGAGGAGCCTAATTAACATTAGGAGATTAAAAATTGTCATTATTTAGGAATTAAACTAGAAAACATTTGTACGAAATGCAAACCCAATGGAATGGCACCTTTTGCCAATGGATTTAAATAGATTTGGATTTTTATTAGTGTTTATACTTGTTTGAATCAATTAATATACTAGGTTGTTTAGCCACATGTGTTATACTTCATGATCAATGTATCAAAAAGTGTGTTTGGAATCAAAAGAAGAGGCTTGTTAACCAAAAATGATGGGAGCAACTCTCTAATTTTGAATTCAACAAATAATATCAATAAGAAATGCAATTCAAAATCAAGGACTGAATTGTTTGTTAAAGTGAAAGAATTTATGTAATTTGATGGTCGACGGGGGGCATTTTTTTTTTCAAAATGAATATAGTTATTAAGAAAGAAACAAATGTTAATTTCAAGTTTATTGCATGAAAAATAGTCCTGGTAACAACAAGAGGAGCCTAATTAACATTAGGAGATTAGAAATTGTCATTATTTAGGAATTAAACCAGAAATCATTTGTACGAAATGCAAACCCAGAGGAATGGCACCTTTTGCCAATGGATTTAAATGGATATGGATTTTTATTAGTGTTTATACTTGTTTGAATCAGTTAATACACTAGGTTGTTTAGCCACATGTGTTATACTTCATGATCAATGTATCAAAAAGTGTGTTTGGAATCAAAAGAAGAGGCTTGTTAACCAAAAATGATGGGAGCAACTCTTTAATTTTGAATTCAACAAATAATATCAAGAAGAAATGTAATTCAAAATCAAGGACTGAATTGAATGTTAAATTGAATGGATTCATGTAATTGATGGTCCACGGGGCATTTTTTTTTTAAAAATGAATATAGTTATTAAGAAAAGAAACAAAAGTTAATTTCAAGTTTATTGCATGAAAAATAGTCCTGGTAACAACAAGAGGAGCCTAATTAACATTAGGAGATTAGAAATTGTCATTATTTAGGAATTAAACCAGAAATCATTTGTATGAAATGCAAACCCAGAGGAATGGCACCTTTTGCCAATGGATTTAAATGGATTTGGATTTTTTTTATTAGTGTTTATACTTGTTTGAATCAATTAATATACTAGGTTGTTTTAGCCACATGTGTTATACTTCATGATCAATGTATCAAAAAGTGTGTTTGGAATCAAAAGAAGAGGCTTGTTAACCAAAAAATGATGGGAGCAACTCTTTAATTTTGAATTCAACAAATAATATCAAGAAGAAATGTAATTCAAAATCAAGGACTGAATTTAATGTTAAATTGAATGAATTCATGTAATTGATGGTCCACGGGCATTTTTTTTTCAAATGAATATAGTTATTAAGAAAGAAAAAAAAAAGTTAATTTCAAGTTTATTGCATGAAAAATAGTCCTGGTAACAACAAGAGGAGCCTAATTAACATTAGGAGATTAGAAATTGTCATTATTTAGGAATTAAACTAGAAATCATTTGTACGAAATGCAAACCCAAAGGAATGGCACCTTTTGCCAATGGATTTAAATGGATTTGGATTTTTATTAGTGTTTATATACTTGTTTGAATCAATTAATATACTAGGTTGTTTAGCCACATGTGTTATACTTCATGATCAATGTATCAAAAAGTATGTTTTTGGATCAAAAGAAGAGGCTTGTTAACCAAAAATGATGGGAGCAACTCATCGATTTTGAATTCAACAAATAATATCAATAAGAAATGCAATTCAAAATGAAGGACTGAATTGTTTGTTAAATTGAATGAATTCATGTAATTGATGGTCGACGGGCATTTTTTTCAAAATGAATATAGTTATTAAGAAAGAAACAAATGTTAATTTCAAGTTTATTGCATGAAAAATAGTCCTGGTAACAACAAGAGGAGCCTAATTAACATTAAGAGATTAGAAATTGTCATTATTTAGGAATTAAACTCGTTAACATTTGTACGAAATGCAAACCCTGATGAATGGCACCTTTTGCCTGTGGATTTAAATAGATTTGAATTTTTATTGTTTTTTATACTTGTTTGAATCAATTAATATACTATATTGTTTAGCCACATGCGTTATATTTCATGATCAATGTATCAAAAAGTGTGTTTGGAATCAACAGAAGAGGCTTGTTAACCAAAAATGATGGGAGCAACTCTTTAATTTTTAAATTCAACAAATAATATCAAGAAGAAATGTAATTCAAAATCAAGGACTGGATTTTAATGTTAAATTGAATAGATTCATGTAATTGATGGTCCACGGGTATTTTTTTTTTTCAAAATGAATATAGTTATTAGGAAAGAAACAAAAGTTAATTGCAAGTTTATTGCTTGAAAAATAGTCCTGGTAACAACAAGAGGAGCCTAATCAACATGAGGTGATTAGAAATTCTCATTATTTAGGAATTAAACCAGAAAACATTGGTACGAAATGCAAACCCAGATGAATGGCACCTTTTGCCAATGGATTTAAATGGATTTGGATTTTTATTAGTGTTTATACTTGTTTGAATCAATTAATATACTAGGTTATTTAGCCACATGTGTTATACTTCATGATCAATGTATCAAAAAGTGTGTTTTGGAATCAAAAGAAGAGGCTTGTTAACCAAAAATGATGGGAGCAACTCTTTAATTTTGAATTCAACAAATAATATCAAGAAGAAATGTAATTCAAAATCAAGGACTGAATTTAATGTTAAATTGAATGAATTCATGTAATTGATGGTCGACGGGCATTTTTTTCAAAATGAATATAGTTATTAAGAAAGAAACAAATGTTAATTTCAAGTTTATTGCATGAAAAATAGTCCTGGTAACAACAAGAGGAGCCTAATTAACATTAGGAGATTAAAAATTGTCATTATTTAGGAATTAAAAACTAGAAAACATTTGTACGAAATGCAAACCCAAATGAATGGCACCTTTTGCCAATGGATTTAAATGGATTTGGATTTTTATTAGTGTTTATACTTGTTTGAATCAATTAATATACTAGGTTGTTTAGCCACATGTGTTATACTTCATGATCAATGTATCAAAAAGTGTGTTTGGAATCAAAAGAAGAGGCTTGTTAACCAAAAATGATGGGAGCAACTCTCTAATTTTGAATTCCACAAATAATATCAATAAGAAATGCAATTCAAAATCAAGGACTGAATTGTTTGTTAAAGTGAAAGAATTTATGTAATTGATGGTCGACGGGCATTTTTTTCAAAATGAATATAGTTATTAAGAAAGAAACACATCTTAATTTCAAGGTTATTGCATGAAAAATAGTCCTGGTAACAACAAGAGGAGCCTAATTAACATTAGGAGATTAGAAATTGTCATTATTTAGGAATTAAACCAGAAATCATTTGTATGAAATGCAAACCCAGAGGAATGGCACCTTTTGCCAATGGATTTAAATGGATATGGATTTTTATTAGTGTTTATACTTGTTTGAATCAGTTAATACACTAGGTTGTTTAGCCACATGTGTTATACTTCATGATCAATGTATCAAAAAAAGTGTGTTTGGAATCAAAAGAAGAGGGCTTGTTAACCAAAAATGATGGGAGCAACTCTTTAATTTTGAATTCAACAAATAATATCAAGAAGAAATGTAATTCAAAATCAAGGACTGAATTTAATGTTAAATTGAATGGATTCATGTAATTGATGGTCCACGGGCATTTTTTTAAAAATGAATATAGTTATTAAGAAAGAAACAAAAGTTAATTTCAAGTTTATTGCATGAAAAATAGTCCTGGTAACAACAAGAGGAGCCTAATTAACATTAGGAGATTAGAAATTGTCATTATTTAGGAATTAAACTAGAAATCATTTGTACGAAATGCAAACCCAAAGGAAGGAATGGCACCTTTTGCCAATGGATTTAAATGGATTTGGATTTTTATTAGTGTTTATACTTGTTTGAATCAATTAATATACTAGGTTGTTTAGCCACATGTGTTATACTTCATGATCAATGTATCAAAAAGTGTGTTTGGAATCAAAAGAAGAGGCTTGTTAACCAAAAATGATGGGAGCAACTCATCGATTTTGAATTCAACAAATAATATCAATAAGAAATGCAATTCAAAATCAAGGACTGAATTGTTTGTTAAATTGAATGAATTCATGTAATTGATGGTCGACGGGCATTTTTTTCAAAATGAATATAGTTATTAAGAAAGAAACAAATGTTAATTTCAAGTTTATTGCATGAAAAATAGTCCTGGTAACAACAAGAGGAGCCTAATTAACATTAGGAGATTAGAAAATTGTGTCATTATTTAGGAATTAAACTCGTTAATATTTGTACGAAATGCAAACCCTGATGAATGGCACCTTTTGCCTGTGGATTTAAATAGATTTGGATTTTTATTAGTATTTATACTTGTTTGAATCAAGTAATATACTAGGTTGTTTAGCCACATATGTTATACTTCATGATCGATGTATCAAAAAGTGTGTTTGGAATCAAAAGAAGAGGCTTGTTAACCAAAAATGATGGGAGCAACTCTTTAATTTTAAATTCAACAAATAATATCAAGAAGAAATGTAATTCAAAATCAAGGACTGGATTTAATGTTAAATTGAATAGATTCATGTAATTGATGGTCCACGGGTATTTTTTTCAAAATGAATATAGTTATTAGGAAAGAAACAAAAGTTAATTGCAAGTTTATTGCTTGAAAAATAGTCCTGGTAACAACAAGAGGAGCCTAATCAACATGAGGTGATTAGAAATTCTCATTATTTAGGAATTAAACCAGAAAACATTGGTACGAAATGCAAACCCAGATGAATGGCACCTTTTGCCAATGGATTTAAATGGATTTGGATTTTTATTAGTGTTTATACTTGTTTGAATCAATTAATATTCTAGGTTATTTAGCCACATGTGTTATACTTCATGATCAATGTATCAAAAAGTGTGTTTGGAATCAAAAGAAGAGGCTTGTTAACCAAAAATGATGGGAGCAACTCATCGATTTTGAATTCAACAAATAATATCAATAAGAAATGCAATTCAAAATGAAGGACTGAATTGTTTGTTAAATTGAATGAATTCATGTAATTGATGGTCGACGGGCATTTTTTTCAAAATGAATATAGTTATTAAGAAAGAAACAAATGTTAATTTCAAGTTTATTGCATGAAAAATAGTCCTGGTAACAACAAGAGGAGCCTAATTAACATTAGGAGATTAGAAATTGTCATTATTTAGGAATTAAACTAGAAATCATTTGTACGAAATGCAAACCCAGATGAATGGCACCTTTTGCCAATGGATTTAAATGGATTTGGATTTTTATTAGTGTTTATACTTGTTTGAATCAAATAATATTCTAGGTTATTTAGCCACATGTGTTATACTTCATGATCAATGTATCAAAAAGTGTGTTTGGAATCAAATGAAGAGGCTTGTTAACCAAAAATGATGGGAGCAACTCTTTAATTTTGAATTCAACAAATAATATCAAGAAGAAATGTAATTCAAAATCAAGGACTGAATTTAATGTTAAATTGAATGAATTCATGTAATTGATGGTCGACGGTATTTTTTTCAAAATGAATATAGTTATTAAGAAAGAAACAAATGTTAATTTCAAGTTTATTGCATGAAAAATAGTCCTGGTAACAACAAGAGGAGCCTAATTAACATTAGGAGATTAAAAATTGTCATTATTTAGGAATTAAACTCGCTAACATTTGTACGAAATGCAAACCCTGATGAATGGCACCTTTTGCCTGTGGATTTAAATAGATTTGGATTTTTATTAGTGTTTATACTTGTTTGAATCAAGTAATATACTAGGTTGTTTAGCCACATATGTTATACTTCATGATCGATGTATCAAAAAGTGTGTTTGGAATCAAAAGAAGAGGCTTGTTAACCAAAAATGATGGGAGCAACTCTCTAATTTTTAATTCCACAAATAATATCAATAAGAAATGCAATTCAAAATCAAGGACTGAATTGTTTGTTAAAGTGAAAGAATTTATGTAATTGATGGTCGACGGGCATTTTTTTCAAAATGAATATAGTTATTAAGAAAGAAACACATTTTAATTTCAAGGTTATTGCATGAAAAATAGTCCTGGTAACAACAAGAGGAGCCTAATTAACATTAGGAGATTAGAAATTGTCATTATTTAGGAATTAAACTAGAAATCATTTGTACGAAATGCAAACCCAAAGGAATGGCACCTTTTGCCAATGGATTTAAATGGATTTGGATTTTTATTAGTGTTTATACTTGTTTTAATCAATTAATATACTAGGTTGTTTAGCCACATGTGTTATACTTCATGATCAATGTATCAAAAAGTATGTTTGGAATCAAAAGAAGAGGCTTGTTAACCAAAAATGATCGGAGCAACTCATCAATTTTGAATTCAACAAATAATATCAATAAGAAATGCAATTCAAAATGAAGGAATGAATTGTTTGTTAAATTGAATGAATTCATGTAATTGATGGTCGACGGGCATTTTTTTCAAAATGAATATAGTTATTAAGAAACAAACAAATGTTAATTTCAAGTTTATTGCATGAAAAATAGTCCTGGTAACAACAAGAGGAGCCTAATTAACATTAAGAGATTAGAAATTGTCATTATTTAGGAATTAAACTCGTTAACATTTGTACGAAATGCAAACCCTGATGAATGGCACCTTTTGCCTGTGGATTTAAATAGATTTGAATTTTTATTGTTTTTTATACTTGTTTGAATCAATTAATATACTATATTGTTTAGCCACATGCATTATATTTCATGATCAATGTATCAAAAAGTGTGTTTGGAATCAACAGAAGAGGCTTGTTAACCAAAAATGATGGGAGCAACTCTTTAATTTTAAATTCAACAAATAATATCATGAAGAAATGTAATTCAAAATCAAGGACTGGATTTCATGTTAAATTGAATAGATTCATGTAATTGATGGTCCACGGGTATTTTTTTCAAAATGAATATAGTTATTAGGAAAGAAACAAAAGTTAATTGCAAGTTTATTGCTTGAAAAATAGTTCTGGTAACAACAAGAGGAGCCTAATCAACATAAGGTGATTAGAAATTCTCATTATTTAGGAATTAAACTAGAAAACATTGGTACGAAATGCAAACCCAGATGAATGGCACCTTTTGCCAATGGATTTAAATGGATTTGAATTTTTATTAGTGTTTATACTTGTTTGAATCAAATAATATTCTAGGTCATTTAGCCACATGTGTTATACTTCATGATCAATTTATTAAAAAGTGTGTTTGGAATCAAAAGAAGAGGCTTGTTAACCAAAAATGATGGGAGCAACTCTTTAATTTTGAATTCAACAAATAATATCAAGAAGAAATGTAATTCAAAATGAAGGACTGAATTGTTTGTTAAATTGAATGAATTCATGTAATTGATGGTCGACGAGCATTTTTTTCAAAATGAATATAGTTATTAAGATAGAAACAAATGTTAATTTCAAGTTTATTGCATGAAAAATAGTCCTGGTAACAACACGAGGAGCCTAATTAACATTAGGAGATTAAAAATTGCCATTATTTAGGAATTAAACTCACTAACATTTGTACGAAATGCAAACCCTGATGAATGGCACCTTTTGCCTGTGGATTTAAATAGATTTGGATTTTTATTAGTGTTTATACTTGTTTGAATCAGGTAATATACTAGGTTGTTTAGCCACATGTGTTATACTTCATGATCAATGTATCAAAAAGTGTGTTTGGAATCAAAAGAAGAGGCTTGTTAACAAAAAATGATGGGAGCAACTCTCTAATTTTGAATTCCACAAATAATATCAATTTGAAATGCAATTCAAAATCAAGGACTGAATTGTTTGTTAAAGTGAAAGAATTTATGTAATTGATGGTCGAGGGGCATTTTTTTCAAAATGAATATAGTTATTAAGAAAGAAACAAATGTTAATTTCAAGTTTATTGCATGAAAAATAGTCCTGGTAACAACAAGAGGAGCCTAATCAACATGAGGTGATTAGAAATTCTCATTATTTAGGAATTAAACCAGAAAACATTGGTACGAAATGCAAACCCAGATGAATGGCACCTTTTGCCAATGGATTTAAATGGATTTGGATTTTTATTAGTGTTTATACTTGTTTGAATCAAATAATATTCTAGGTTATTTAGCCACATGTGTTATACTTCATGATCAATTTATCAAAAAGTGTGTTTGGAATCAAAAGAAGAGGCTTGTTAACCAAAAATGATGGGGCCAACTCATCGATTTTGAATTCGACAAATAATATCAATAAGAAATGCAATTCAAAATGAAGGACTGAATTGTTTGTTAAATTGAATGAATTCATGTAATTGATGGTCGACGGACATTTTTTTCAAAATGAATATAGTTATTAAGAAACAAACAAATGTTAATTTCAAGTTTATTGCATGAAAAATAGTCCTGGTAACAACAAGAGGAGCCTAATTAACATTAGGAGATTAGAAATTGTCATTATTTAGGAATTAAACTAGAAATCATTTGTACGAAATGCAAACCCAAAGGAATGGCACCTTTTGCCAATGGATTTAAATGGATTTGGATTTTTATTAGTGTTTATACTTGTTTTAATCAATTAATATACTAGGTTGTTTAGCCACATGTGTTATACTTCATGATCAATGTATCAAAAAGTGTGTTTGGTATCAAAAGAAGAGGCTTGTTAACCAAAAATGATGGGAGCAACTCTTTAATTTTGAATTCAACAAATAATATCAAGAAGAAATGTAATTCAAAATCAAGGACTGAATTTAATGTTAAATTGAATGGATTCATGTAATTGATGGTCCACGGGCATTTTTTTAAAAATGAATATAGTTATTAAGAAAGAAACAAAAGTTAATTTCAAGTTTATTGCATGAAAAATAGTCCTGGTAACAACAAGAGGAGCCTAATTAACATTAGGAGATTAAAAATTGCCATTATTTAGGAATTAAACTCACTAACATTTGTACGAAATGCAAACCCTGATGAATGGCACCTTTTGCCTGTGGATTTAAATAGATTTGGATTTTTATTAGTGTTTATACTTGTTTGAATCAGGTAATATACTAGGTTGTTTAGCCACATGTGTTATACTTCATGATCAATGTATCAAAAAGTGTGTTTGGAATCAAAAGAAGAGGCTTGTTAACAAAAAATGATGGGAGCAACTCTCTAATTTTGAATTCCACAAATAATATCAATAAGAAATGCAATTCAAAATCAAGGACTGAATTGTTTGTTAAAGTGAAAGAATTTATGTAATTGATGGTCGACGGGCATTTTTTTCAAAATGAATGTAGTTATTAAGAAAGAAACACATCTTAATTTCAAAGTTATTGCATGAAAAATAGTCCTGGTAACAACAAGAGGAGCCTAATTAACATTAGGAGATTAGAAATTGTCATTATTTAGGAATTAAACCAGAAATCATTTGTATGAAATGCAAACCCAGAGGAATGGCACCTTTTGCCAATGGATTTAAATGGATATGGATTTTTATTAGTGTTTATACTTGTTTGAATCAGTTAATACACTAGGTTGTTTAGCCATATGTGTTATACTTCATGATCAATGTATCAAAAAGTGTGTTTGGAATCAAAAGAAGAGGCTTGTTAACCAAAAATGATGGGAGCAACTCTTTAATTTTGAATTCAACAAATAATATCAAGAAGAAATGTAATTCAAAATCAAGGACTGAATTTAATGTTAAATTGAATGGATTCATGTAATTGATGGTCCACGGGCATTTTTTTAAAAATGAATATAGTTATTAAGAAAGAAACAAAAGTTAATTTCAAGTTTATTGCATGAAAAATAGTCCTGGTAACAACAAGAGGAGCCTAATTAACATTAGGAGATTAGAAATTGTCATTATTTGGGAATTAAACTAGAAATCATTTGTGCGAAATGCAAACCCAAAGGAATGGCACCTTTTGCCAATGGATTTAAATGGATTTGGATTTTTATTAGTGTTTATACTTGTTTGAATCAATTAATATACTAGGTTGTTTAGCCACATGTGTTATACTTCATGATCAATGCATAAAAATGTATGTTTGGAATCAAAAGAAGAGGCTTGTTAACCAAAAATGGTGGGAGCAACTCATCGATTTTGAATTCAACAAATAATATCAATAAGAAATGCAATTCAAAATAAAGGACTGAATTGTTTGTTAAATTGATTTAGTCACATGTGTTCTATTTCATGATAAATGTATCAAAAAGTGTGTTTAGAATTAAAAGAAGAGGCTTGTTAACCAAAAATGATGGGAGCAACTCTTTAATTTTGAATTCAACAATTAATATCAATAAGAAATGCAATTCAAAATCAAGGGTTGAATATAATGTTAAATTGAATGGATTCATGTAATTGATGGTCCACAGGCATTTTTTTCAAAATGAATATAGTTATTAAGAAAGAAATAAAAGTTAATTTCAAAGTTATTGCATGAAAAATAGTCTTGGTAAGAACAAGAGGAGCCTAATTAACATTAGGTGATTAGAAATTGTCATTATTTAGGAATTAAATCAGTTAACATTTGTACAAAATGCAAACCCTGATGAATGGCACCTGTTACCTGTGGATTTAAATAGATTTGGATTTTTATTGGTGTTTATACTTCCTTGAATCAATTAATATACTAGGTTGTTTAGCCACATGTGTTATATTTCGTGATGAATGTATCAAAAAGTGTGTTTGGAATCGAAAGAAGAGGCTTGTTAACCAAAAATGATGGGAGCAACTCTTTAATTTTGAATTCAACAAATTATATCAAGAAGAAATGCAATTCAAAATCAAGGACTGAATATAATGTTAAATTGAATGGATTCATGTAATTGATGGTCCATAGGCATTTTTTTCAAAATGAATATAGTTATTAAGAAAGAAATAAAAGTTAGTTTCAAAGTTATTGCATGAAAAATAGTCCTGGTAACAACAAGAGGAGCCTAATTAACATGAGGTAATTAGAAATTGTCATTATTTAGGAATTAAACCAGTTAACATTTGTACGAAATGCAAACCCTGATGAATGGCACCTTTTGCCTGTGGATTTAAATGGATTTGGATTTTTATTGGTGTTTATACTTGTTTGAATCAATTAATATACTAGGTTGTTTAGCCACATGTGTTCTATTTTATGATCAATGTATCAAAAAGTGTGTTTGCAATCAAAAGAAGAGGCTTGTTAACCAAAAATGATGGGAGCAACCCTTTAATTTTGAATTCAACAATTAATATCAATAAGAAATGCAATTCAAAATCAAGGACTGAATTGTTTGTTAAATTGAATGAATTCATGTAATTGATGGTCCACGGGCATTTTTTTCAAAATGAATATACTTGGCCGATGGATTTCAATAGATTTGAATTTTTATTGGTGTTTATACTTGTTTGAATCAATTAATATACAAGGTTGTTTAGCCACATGTGTTATACTTCTTGATCAATGTATCAAAAAGTGTGTTTGGAATCAAAAGAAGAGGCTTCCTAACCAAAAATGATGGGAGCAACTCTTTAATTTTGAATTCAACAATTAATATCAATAAGAAATGCAATTCAAAATCAAGGACCGAATTGTTTGTTACATTGAATGAATTGATGTAATTGATGGTCAACGGGCATTTTTTTCAAAATGAATATAGTTATTAAGAAAGAAACAAAAGTTAATTTCAAGGTTATTGCATGAAAAATAGTCCTGGTAACAACAAGAGGAGTCTAATTAACATGAGGTGATTAGAAATTCTCATTATTTAGGAATTAAACCAGTTAACATTTGTACGAAATGCAAACCATGATGAATGGCGCCATTGGCCGATGGATTTAAATAGATTTGAATTTTTATTGGTGTTTATACTTGTTTGAATCAATTAATATACGAGGTTGTTTAGCCACATGTGTTATACTTCTTGATCAATGTATCAAAAAGTGAGTTTGGAATCAAAAGAAGAGGCTTGTTAACCAAAAATGATGGGAGCAACTCTTTAATTTTGAATTCAACAATTAATATCAATAAGAAATGCAATTCAAAATCAAGGACTGAATTGTTTGTTACATTGAATGAATTGATGTAATTGATGGTCCACGAGCATTTTTTTCAAAATGAATATAGTTATTAACAAAGAAATAAAAGTTAATTTCAAGGTTATTGCATTAAAAATAGTCCTGGTAACAACAAGAGGAGCCTAATTAACATGAGGAAATTAGAAATTCTCATGATTTAGGAATTAAACCAGTTAACATTTGTACAAAATGCAAACCCTGATGAATGGCACCTTTTGCCTGTGGATTTAAATGAATTTGGATTTTTATTGGTGTTTATACTTGTTTGAATCAATTGATATACTAGGTTGTTTAGCCACATGTGTTCTATTTCATGATCAATGTATCAAAAAGTGTGTTTGTAATCAAAAGAAGAGGCTTGTTAACCAAAAATGATGGGAGCAACTCTTTAATTTTGAATTCAACAATTAATATCAATAAGAAATGCAATTCAAAATCAAGGACTGAATTGTTTGTTAAATTGAATGAATTCATGTAATTGATGGTCCACGGGCATTTTTTTCAAAATGAATATAGTTATTAAGAAAGAAATAAAAGTTAATTTCAAAGTTATTGCATGAAAAATAGTCCTGGTAACAAGAAGAGGAGCCTAATTAACATTAGGTGATTAGAAATTGTCATTATTTAGGAATTAATCCAGTTAACATTTGTACGAAATGAAAACCCTGATAAATAGCACCTTTTGCCTGTGGATTTTAGTAGATTTGGATTTTTATTGGTGTTTATACTTGTTTGAATCAATTAATATACTAGGTTATTTAGCCACATGTGTTCTATTTCATGATCAATGTATCAAAAAGTGTGTTTGGAATTAAAAGAAGAGGCTTGTTAACCAAAAATTATGGGAGCAACTCTTTAATTTTGAATTCAACAATTAATATCAATAAGAAATGCAATTCAAAATCAAGGATTGAATATAATGTTAAATTGAATGGATTCATGTAATTGATGGTCCACGGGCATTTTTTTCAAAATGAATATATTTATTAAGAAAGAAATAAAAGTTAATTTCAAAGTTATTGCATGAAAAATAGTCTTGGTAAGAACAAGAGGAGCCTAATTAACATTAGGTGATTAGAAATTGTCATTATTTAGGAATTAAATCAGTTAACATTTGTACAAAATGCAAACCCTGATGAATGGCACCTGTTGCCTGTGGATTTAAATAGATTTGGATTTTTATTGGTGTTTATACTTGTTTGAATCAATTAATATACTAGGTTGTTTAGCCACATGTGTTATATTTCGTGATCAATGTATCAAAAAGTGTGTTTGGAATCGAAAGAAGAGGCTTGCTAACCAAAAATGATGGGAGCAACTCTTTAATTTTGAATTCAACAAATAATATCAATAAGAAATGCAATTCAAAATCAAGGACTGAATTGTATGTTAAATTGAATGAATTAATGTAATTGATGGTCCACGGGCATTTTTTTCAAAATGAATATAGTTATTAGGAAAAGAAAAAAAAGTTAATTTGAAGGTTATTGCATGAAAAATAGTCCTGGTTACAACAAGAGGAACTTAATTAACAAGAGGTGATTAGAAATTGTCATTATATAGGAATTCAACCAGTTAACATTTGTACGAAATGCAAACCCTGATGAATGACCCCTTTTGCCTGTGGATTTAAATAGATTTGGATTTTTACTGGTATTTATAGTTGTTTGAATCAATTAATATACTAGGTTGTTTAGCCACATGTGTTATATTTCATGATCAATGCATCAAAAAGTGTGTTTGGAATCAAAAGAAGAGGCTTGTTAACCAAAAATGATGGGAGCAACTCTTTAATTTTGAATTCAACAAATAATATCAATAAGAAATGCAATTCAAAATCAAGGACTGAATTGTATGTTAAATTGAATGAATTAATGTAATTGATGGTCCACGGGCATTTTTTTCAAAATGAATATAGTTATTAGGAAAAGAAAAAAAAGTTAATTTGAAGGTTATTGCATGAAAAATAGTCCTGGTTACAACAAGAGGAACTTAATTAACAAGAGGTGATTAGAAATTGTCATTATATAGGAATTCAACCAGTTAACATTTGTACGAAATGCAAACCCTGATGAATGACCCCTTTTGCCTGTGGATTTAAATAGATTTGGATTTTTACTGGTATTTATAGTTGTTTGAATCAATTAATATACTAGGTTGTTTAGCCACATGTGTTATATTTCATGATCAATGCATCAAAAAGTGTGTTTGGAATCAAAAGAAGAGGCTTGTTAACCAAAAATGATGGGAGCAACTCTTTAATTTTGAATTCAACAATTAATGTCAATAAGAAATGCAATTCAAAATCAAGGACTGAGTTGTTTGTGAAATTGAATGAATTCATGTAATTGATGGTCCACGGGCATTTTTTTCAAAATTAATATAGATATTAAGAAAGAAATAAAAGTTAGTTTCAAAGTTATTGCATGAAAAATAGTCTTGGTAACAACAAGAGGAGCCTAATTAACATTAGGTGATTAGAAATTATCATTATTTAGGAAGTAAACCAGTTAACATTTGTACGAAATGCAAACCATGATGAATGACACCTTTTGCCTGTGGATTTAAATAGATTTCGATTTTTATTGGTGTTTATACTTGTTTGAATCAATTAATATACTTGGTTGTTTAGCCACATGTGTTATATTTCATGATCAATGTATCAAAAAGTGTGTTTGGAATCAAAAGAAGAGCCATGTTAACCAAAAATGATGGGAGCAACTCTCTAATTTTGAATTCAACAAATTATATCAAGAAGAAATGCAATTCAAAATCGAGTACTGAATATAATGTTATATTGAATGGATTCATGTAATTGATGGTCCACGGGCATTTTTTTCAAAATGAATATACTTATTAAGAAATAAATAAAAAGTTAATTTCAAAGGTTATTGCATGAAAAAATAGTCCTGGTAACAACAAGAGAAGCCTAATTAACATTAGGTGATTAGAAATTGTCATTATTTAGGAATTAAACCAGTTAACATTTGTACAAAATGCAAACACTGATGAATGGCACTTTTGGTTGTGGATTTAAATAGATTTTGATTTTTATTGGTGTTTATACTTGTTTGAATCAATTGATATACTAGGTTGTTTAGCCACATGTGATATATTTCCTGATCAATGTATCAAAAAGTGTGTTTAGAATCAAAAGAAGAGGGTTGTTAACCAAAAATGATGGGAGCAACTCTTTAATTTTGAATTCAACAAATAATATCAAGAAGAAATGCAACTCAAAATCAAGGAATGACTTCAATGTTAAATTGAATGGATTCATGTAATTGATGGTCCACGGGCATTTTTGTCAAAATGAATATAGTTATTATGAAAGAAACAAATGTTCATTTCAAGGTTATTGCATGAAAAATAGTCCTGGTAACAACAAGAGGAGCCTAATTAACATGATGTGATTAGAAATTCTCATTATTTAGGAATTAAACCACAAAACATTTGTACGGAATGCAAACCCAGATGAATGGCACCTTTTGCCAATGGATTTAAATGGATGTGGATTTTTATTACTGTTTATACTTGTTTGAATCAATTAATATACTAGGCTATTTAGCCACATGTGTTATACTTCATGAGCAAAGTATCAAAAAGTGTGTTTGGAATCAAAAGGAGAGGCTTGTTAACCAAAAATGATGGGAGCAACTCTCCAATTTCGAATTCAACAAATAATATCAATAAGAAATGCAATACAAAATGAAGGACTGAATTGTTTGTTAAATTGAATGACTTCATGTAATTGACGGTCGACGGGCATTTTTTTCAAAATGAATATAGTTATTAAGAAAGAAATAAATGGTAATTTCAAGGTTATTGAATGAAAAATAGTCCTGGTAACAACAAGAGGAGCCTAATTAACATTAGGAGATTAGAAATTGTCATTATTTAGGAATTAAACTAGTTAACATTTGTACGAAATGCAAACACTGATGTAATTGTCATTATTTCATTATCAATGTATCAAAAAGTGTGTTTGGAATCAAAGGAAGGAATTGTTTGTTACATTGAATGAATTGATGTAATTGATGGTCCACGAGCATTTTTTTCAAAATGAATATAGTTATTAGGAAAGAAACAAATGTTAATTTCAAGGTTAGTGCATGAAAAATAGTCCTGGTAACAACAAGAGGAGCCTAATTAACATTAGGAGATTAGAAATTGTCATTATTTAGGAATTAAACTAGTTAACATTTGTACGAAATGCAAACCCTGATGAATGGCACCTTTTGCCTGTGGATTTAAATAGATTTGGATTTTTATTGGTGTTTATACTTGTTTGAATCAACTAATATACTCGGTTGTTCAGCCCACATGTGTTTATATTTCATGATCAATGTATCAAAAAGTGTGTTTGGAATCAAAAGGAAGAGGCTTGTCAACCAAAAAATGATGGGAGGCAACTCTTTAATTTTGAATTCAATAATTAATATCAATAAGAAATGCATGCAATTCAAAATCAAGGCCTGAATTGTTTGTTAAATTGAATGAATTCATGTAATTGATGGTCCACACGTGCATTTTTTTTTCAAAATGAATATAGTTATTAAGAAAGAAATAAAATGTTAATTTCAAGGTTATTGCATGAAAAATAGTCCTGGTAACAACAAGAGGAGCCTAATTAACATGAGGTGATTATAAATTCTCATTATTTTAGGAATTAAACCAGTAAACATTTGTACGAAATGCAAACCCTGATGAATGGCACCTTTTTCCTGTGGATTTAAATAGATTTTGGATTTTTATTGGTGTTTATACTTGTTTGAATCAATTAATATACTAGGTTGTTTAGCCACATGTGTTATATTTCATGATCAATGTATCAAAAAGTGTGTTTGGAATCAAAGGAAGAGCTTTGTTAACCAAAAATGATGGGAGCAACTCTTTAATTTTTTGAATTCAACAAATAATATCAATAAGAAATGCAATTCAAAAATCAAGGACTGAATTTGTTTGTTAAATTGAATGAATTCATGTAATTGATGGTCCACGGGCATTTTTTTCAAAATGAATTATAGTTATTAAGAAAGAAACAAAAGTTTAATTTCAAGGTTATTGCTTGAAAAATAGTCCAGGGTAACAACAAGAGGATCCTAATTAACATGAGGTGATTAGAAATTCTCATTATTTAGGAATTAAACCAGTTAACATTTGTACGAAATGCAAACCAGGATGAATGGCACCCTTTGGCCGACGAATTTAAATAGATTTGGATTTTTATTGGTGTTTTATACTTGTTTGAATCAATTAATATACTAGTTTGTTTTTAGCCACATGTGTTATATTTCATGATCAATGTATCAAAAAGTGTGTTTGGAATCAAAGGAAGAGGCTTGTTAACCAAAAAATGATGGAGCTAGAGCAACTCTTTAATTTTGAATTCAACAAGATTAATATCAATAAGAAATGCAATTCAAAAATCA